>WBNM01017442.1:59817-83093 GCA_013399055.1 Ramphastos sulfuratus | reverse complement strand
TATACACAATAGACAGGAATATTTACAGACATATACAAGTTAAAGGTAATACAGAAACACAATCCCCCTCCTAGAAATCAGAGACCCCAGGAGGGGCTCCCAACCACCCTTCCACCTTCTCCCCACCCCTCTACCTTACCCCAAGGTTTGCCTTATGTGCAAGGTGAGTTTGGAGGATGGGCCAGGGGGGTTAGAAGGAAAGTGGTTAGTGAGGTTACTGGGCACAGAGGAGAAGGCAAGCAACTAGAAAGCCTGAGACTGAGTGTCTTATCTATGTTTGTGTTCTTTTCTTACACATCTCAGCAAGCCTATGAGTGAAGTAGACATCACCAGTGTTTTCCTTTTACAGCCTATAATATAATTTTCTCTATTAAAATATTCTAATTAGCCTCAAACCAGCACAAAATGCTTGTGATGAGGAGAAATCACTGGATCCACATGGAAGAGATGTCTGGGTTCCAGTTTGACTTAACTAGGGAGGGGGATGCTGGGAGGTTATAAGCCAGTACTGAAAGATATTGAAGCTGTATTGGGCAATGCAGTTATGGGAATGTGTTTGTGACTGGCAGTTGTTGCAGGCAGTTGTTGCATTAGTCAAATGCACTGTGTGTGTAATTATTGCACAGGAGGTGTTGTGAATAGCTATTTGTTCCTTATTTTTCTTATAAGTATGCAATTTGTCCTTGCCCTGTGTCCTCTGTGGGCTGTGTCATCACTTTCCACACTGAGATGTGCCTTGCACCCTCTGGCTTGACTACTTAGAAGCAGTACAGAGAAAATGCATGTTAGAGTGATCCACTGCACTTGGCATATGATAGAGGAGTTGGAGTTTTTCTGTTAGTGTCCTAGATAGGCTGTCTGCTCTTCAGCCAGAATAAAGAGGCTCTTTTCATCTATAGAAGGAACTCAGTCTTTGAATGGATCAATAGATGCATAATGAAAATGGATATGGCAAAGGACAATGTGCTTCTTGCTACAGGGCTGACAAGATCCTTCATGTGGAAGTGCAGTAGTTAGAGTGCAGTGGATGTGTTTCCATACAGGGTGTAACAGTTACTTGAACATAGTGGGTCTGATACAGAGTGAAATTAAACATCTTTTCCTTTAGAATGAATCTTTATTGTTTTATAAATGGTGCTGGATAGGACAGGATGCTGCTGGCCAGCAGTGATGTGCATTTTGTACTGGAGGCCACTTTTGGTATTAAGGGTCTGACACAATTTCCAAGGAGCTTGCTCTGCATTTGGCCTAGGGAGCAAATAGGGACAAACATGCAACATGCTGGGAGAATGTGTCCTGTTGGGGACTGGGAATCTGTGACATCATTTCCTGCTTGATCTATTTGCTGTTCCCAAACAGAAAATGGATGTGTGCTTGCATAGATGACAAAAATACCCAATATGCCTTTAAATCACAGGTTATAAGGGCTGTCTGCTCATGAAACACTTACACAGCCTGCACCTCATCTCTGTGCAAAAATGTGGGCAAAGCTTTAATGTTCAAGTGTCAAAACCCTCTTGATTTTTATGGAGTCATTGACTGCAATGGGAGGCTGAGGTGGTTTCAGGAGTTCTGGCTCTTGCTTCAGGTGAGAAGGTGCCTAGTTAAACACTTGAGGGGTCTCACTAATGGTTTAGTAATGCCTTGGTAGGCATAACACAGAAGGCCACTTTCAGGGCAGATGGTTATTTCTGGGGCTTTGTGAACATGCTTATGAGAGGATCTGATTTTTCTACCCTCCCCTCCCCAGGTACTCTGAGAATAAGACTTCCCTAATGCTCCCCAAGTTGAGCATTTCCATATCAAGGATCAATCTGGAAACATGTATTTGTTTTTACTATCCATAAAATATGGCTGTAACACAGAATCAGGTTGGATCTCATTCAGGTTGGAATGTATCACAGAATCACATTCAGGTTGGAAAAGCCCCTCAGGATCACCAAGTCCAACCTATATCCCTACTCTACAAGATTCACCCCAAACCATATCCCCAAGCACCATATCCAAGTTACTTTTAAAGACATTCAGAATTGGTGACTCCACCACCTCCCTGGGCAGGCCATTCCAATGTCTGACCACTCTCTCTGTGAAATTTTGTTTTCTTTTAAACACCATTCAGGAGTGCTGATACATTCATTGTGCATATAGACTGAAAAATATGTTCAAAAAGTGTTATATCCTAGGTAAAATATGGCAGAAAACCAGCCCAGAAAATACCAAGAAAGAATACTGTTGCCTGTCTGTTCATTTCTTCTATGCCACTAGGTATTGGGTTATTTTTTGAGTTGCATGTAGAGTTTTCTATCCTAGATGTAAGTAAACAGACTGCCTCCCTGTAAGATATTTGCTGCAGTTTGTCACCCTGTGCAGCATTCCAGTGATTTCTGTACCTTGGTTATACAGGCACATGCTGAGCTGCTGGAGCACAGACAGTCTGGCAGGTGGCTGCACAGTATCTAATTATGAAAGGGTAACATGGGTTTCTGTTGTACAGCTCTGTAAACATAAATCAGGCAGGGAATAATGAAAAAAAAAATTCTTTGTCCAAGCCAGGCAGTGAAACAGGAAGAAGATTTAGGCTGGTTAGGCCACACCTTGAGTACTGTGTCCAGTTCTGGGCCCCTCAATTTAAGAGGGACATTGAGGTGCTTGAAAATGTCCAGAGAAGGGCAAGGAGGCTGGTGAGAGGCCTCGAGCACAAGCCCTATGAGGAGAGGCTGAGGGAGCTGGGATTGTTTAGCCTGGAGAAGAGGAGGCTCAGGGGAGACCTTCTTGCTGTCTACAACTACCTGAAGGGTGGTTGTGGCCAGCAGGAGGTTGCTTTCTTCTCTCAGGCAACCAGCACCAGAACAAGAGGTCACAGTCTCAAGCTGTGCCAGGGGAAGTTTAGGCTCGAGGTGAGGAGAAAGTTCTTCACTGAGAGAGTCATTCCCCACTGGAATGGGCTGCCCAGGGAGGTGGTGGAGTCACCGTCCCTGGAGGTGTTCAAGGCAGGTTTGGACGTGGCACTTGGTGCCATGGTCTAGTCTTGAGGTCTGTGGTAATGGGTTGGACTTGATGATCTTTGAGGTCTCTTCCAACCTTGCTATACTGTGATACTGTGATACTGTGACTGAACTTCTGCACTAACCTTTCTGAGTGTTTCCTCCTTGGGAGCTGGGGCACATTTGTCTGTTGAGCTTCTTGAATTAGGTGTGGAAAAAGGCAGACCTGCTTGTTGTGACTTGAATCAGGGGGTGGGGTAAAGAGAGGTGTGAATAATGCTCTTCTCTCTGGTGTCCTTTCAGCTAATGCTGATAAGGATCAGTTCTAGCAGAAATGTTGTTTTGGGCACCCTTCCCCTACTAGAGGGAAAAGGCAGTGAGTGGCACATACCCATGCCACTACTACACACACAAAAGGAGAGATTACAGGCATCCAGCTATGTGTTAGTCAGGTTTAACTGACTTCATGTGACCTGGTGTGAGGTTAGCAGTGAATCAGCTGCAAACTCTTGTCTGATTTTACTTGTTTAAAGAATAAATATTGTGGGACATGAAGCTAAATGTTGTGACTTATGTGTCAGCTAATTGTATTAGAAAGCTCAGTGTCTGACCTACAAACTGCCACATAAAATTCATGGTTTAGTAGACTGTTCCCAGCTTCAGCTTTAGTTTGTTGGTTGTGTGATGCTGGTACCTTGAGATTCCAGTTGGACTTGGACTTTTGTTGCTCTGGGCACTGTACAGAATATACCTGGCGAAACCTCTCTGCCACCAAAGAACTGCAGTCCAGTGTCCACAATAAGCAAAGGACTGGAGCTGATGCTGGTCAGATGTCCAGCTGGACACAGACCTTCAAGTCAAGCATCTCATGTGGAGTGTGTTACCTCCTGATTGAAAGATTTGTGTTTAACAGAACCATGAAAATTCTGTCCTATGAAAAGAATGCAGTAGAAGAGAGGTTGCCAGTGCCCAGATATATTAACTAGACTTGAGAGGAAAGTTTGTTTTCAGACAACCTGTGCTCTTGGTGCAAGTGCTAAACCAGCTGACATTTCCACACTCCTAGCTTTATGCAAGACAAACCAGGCTCTGCCTGCACAATAAAGAGAGGAGGAGGAAGGAGGATATCTATTATTGAAGAATTGGAGGTAGAAACATGGAATTTGGGTTGTGCTGGTACGTTGGAGGATGCTATGACTGCAAGTGCCACCTTTGATGCTAAGGCTGCTGGCAAATATGATGGCATCTGTTAAAATATGCAGCCTCTGAGAACTGTTTTATTTCAGGTTGAAATCTGGCACAGGGAGTGCTAAGGAGTATTTTTCTCCCCTGCTTTTCATCTGTGACCAGTTGATGAATAAATTAATGTACTGTTAGTGTGAAATGAGAGCTGAATTATTCATACTTGTGTGGGCTTGGTTGGTGTTTTGTTTTGTTTTTTTTTCTTCCTTTTTTTGTGGTAAAGACATGCAAGTCATGGACAAAGAGTGATAATAAATTTTGGTTGCTGTAAAGTCAATAGCTGAGTGAAGTATTGGAGTTAGATGTTTTAATAATGTGCCTAACCAACTGGAGTGTGTGTGTGTGTGTGTGTGTGTGTGTGTTTTAGGCAGGAGCTCCACCAATACCTAGAAAATTACTTTTTGAAATACCTGATAAATTGCAATGGTTCATTGAATTGATTTGCCCCAAGGACTTGCAGAGGAATACTTCCTCTCTAGAGGAAAACCACCTCTATGCACAAAGATTGTGAACTCACTGTGGGGAAAAAAAAAAACCTCCTGGGTTTATTTTCATCCAAACTTTTGATATCCCTGGAGGTGTTGAAGAGACGTGTAGATGTGGCACTTCAGGATGTAGTATAGTAGTTGTAGTAGCTGGATTATGGCTGGAGAAGAGAAGGCTTCCAGGAGACCTTAGAGTAGCCTTCCAGTATCTGAAGGGGTCCTACAGGAAGGCTGGGGAGGGACTATTTATAAGATCTTGCAATGACAGGACAAGGGGCAATGGGTTTGAACTGGCAGAGGGAAGATTGAAACTGGATGTTAGGAGGAAGTTCTTTACAGTGAGGGTGGTGAGACACTGGCACAGGTTGCCCAGGGAGGTTGTGGCTGCTCCCTCCCTGGAGGTGTTCAAGGCCAGGTTGGATGAGGCCTTGAGTAACCTGTGCTAGTGGGAGGTGTCCCTGCCTATGGCAGGGGGTTGGAACTAGATGATGCTTGAGGTCTCCTTCCAACCTTACCATTCTATGATTCTATATTAAAAGTCTTTTCCAACCTTAATGATAAAGTGATAGGATGTATCTTTTATTTCCATCACTCCCATTTCTCATTAAAAAGAGAGAGCTGAAATACCAGCAAGGTGAAGAATTCTTTTTTTTTTTTTCAGTAAGGCTATTTCCCCCCACATATGTGAAAAGTTTAAAGTATTAGATGTTTTAATCTTATAATTAATTATTCATCATTATTATGTCTGGGGAGACCTTATAGCTGCCTTCCAATACCTGAAAGGATCCTACAGGAAGGCTGGAGAAGGCCTTTTCATAAGGGTGTCTAGCAACAGGAAAAGGGGGAATGGTTTTAAGCTGAGGGAGAGTGAGGTTAGGCTGGATTGCAGGAAAAACTTCTTCAGTATGAGGGTGGTGAGACTCTGGAGTAGGGTGCTGGGAGAGGTTGTGGATGCCTCCTCCCTGGGGGTATTCAAGGCCAGGCTGGATGAGGCCTTGAGCAGCCAAGTCTAGTTGCGAGGTGCCGTTGCCTACAGTGAGGAGGTGGAGGAGATGATGTGTAAGGTCCCTTCCAACCTAAGCCATTCTATGACCATCCTCAACAGTTAAGGCTGTATCTGTGTCATAGTTTAGAAGGATGATGCCAAGTTTTGCAGAAAGCACTGCTCTGGTCAGAAGAAGACCNTCCAGAACTGCACACAGTAGAACTAAACACAGAGCTGCACAGACACTCTGGAAACCTTGATCAAGTCACTCTGGAGGTTTCTGCCTCAGCTTTTTTGCTCCAGTTCTGCTGTTATCTGTTTAGGTGGTAAATATTCAGAAAATGTTCTGTCTTGAGCTATGTACAGGAACCAGCACATAGGGTCTTGCTCTCAGGGCACTGTGGCAATATGAATAGTAATCCTGAGCCCTGGAAGCAAGGCACGTTCCCCTTTGCAGCACAACAGCACTTGAAATTCCTCTGCTGTCCTAGGCTAGCTGCATGCCGACTCAGCAACAGGAGGAGACCCTACAGAAATATCTTTATGCATGCTATGGGTTTGTCACTCTGCTTCCACAGCCACGTAAATCAGAAGGAACTTTGCTGAAGTCAATGTTTTATGCACTGGTATAGAGGTGTGGGAAAGAAGAACAGATTTATTTTGAAAGATGGGAATGGCAGCTTGCTTAACGTTTCTCTCCTTGCATTTAAAAAGCCAGAATGTGTTGATGATGTTTTTCTAATGGGCTCTAAAGAGTCAGCCCTTAAAACGAACAGGTTCATGAATAAAAGAATTGTTCCTGCCAAGGGAGAACTGCCAAAAACTATAGTTAATTTATGGCACTAAGAAAGAAATACTGATGTAATAAATGAGTTAGCTTTGCCATTCGATTATGCAGCTAACATTATGAGTACTATAATCTTAAAGTTGTTTCCAGTTTCTGTTTTGTTTCCTTCCCACATTACATAAACACTGCATAGTAGTTTCTAGTTTCAAATGGGTGAGTGCTGTGAAAGGAAAACTTCTCTTTGGTCTTTCTCACGTTAGCTTGCACAATGCCACATGAATGCAGTTGCCTGTCAAACACACATTGGCTACCAGTGTGCTGACCTAGCTGTCCTGGTTGTCTGTTCTCATTAGGTGATGTGGTTAATGTCCATGAGGGAGAAGGCTGCATTGTGTTGACAGGTGCCCTTGTCACATGTTTCTCTGACATATTACCTTTTAATTATGAAACAAAAATGTTCTTCTGTGTTGTGTTTTCCCCGTCTGATGACTTCGTTTTACCTTTCAAAGGAAAAAAAAAATATTCTGGGTTTCAACATTTTGATATTTTTAATTCTTGGCTTTGCTTATATTTAGGTGCTCAGGGATGCTTCTGACTTGGTAGCTTGTTCTGTTGTGGATTCTGAGCAGTCATCATCGGCTCTTGGGTGGCACGATGCCCAGGAGAGCAAAAAAATGGATTCTGCTCTCATTTTGCAAATTAAGAGAACAGGGAGTTTGAACCAACAGGGTTCATGATGGTTATATACATCTGTGGCTGAGAAAACAAGATGCCTGGCTGGCAGCCACTCTTTGCTAATTACCTGTTTTTGTTTTGTATTACAATTGAAGTGCAGCGGGTCTTTGCCCATGCTTTGAAGCAGTGTCATCTACTATGGGGTGCTGATTACTCCTTAGTACTAATGTAATCTTACAATTATGTAGTTCTCAGAGCATGCTATAGCAGAGAATATATTTATCTCCATTTATCAGCTGGAGAAATGGCCTGAGAAAGGAGAACTGATGGCCTCCCTGAGGTTTAAAAGCCTGTTTTAAAGCAGAATTAGGAAACTCAGTTCCCAGGCAGTGCTCTACCCACAAGGCATCACTTCTAATTCAGCTGGTTGAACACCAGTTGAATTTTAATGCCTGATATTATTGTCCAAATTTTGGACACTAACACCTGATCAGCTCAGACTGACTGCTGGCCAAAGCTCTGCTGGAAAAGTGAAGTACTTTATGAATAACTTTTATTTCAAGGAAATGTTATGGGTGCAGTTTTATTGTACTGGTTTTCTCCAGTACAATAGGATTGAGGTCAGGATTTGGAATATTGGTTTTGGTTCTTGGTCACTTGGGTCTGTCAGGAATCACTTGAGAAGCAATTCCCAAAATCTTTAAGGTGCTGCCACTGCTTCTGTTACTCCTCAGGCTTTTGCCTTTGCGTTTGGTTTATCTCCTGACTTGCTCCATTTGTAAAAAGAGGCTCAATGTATGAGCTAAGGGCTTGTGTGTGCAAAAATGTGCTATTAGAGTGCCAGAGAAATCAGCATCTGTGGTTCATTTGAGTGTATCAATCCCTGAATTTCCAAATAAATCAGGATAAGGTTGGTCTTTTGAGAGCGATTCTTGCTTGCGGGGTCCATTAGTGTCTGAGTCCACAGGTTCTAATTTGCCTAAGGAACTCTGAATCCAGAAGGATTTTATCTGGTTTCTGCAAAGAAAGTTTCATTAAGGCTGTTGTTTTCCTCCTCTAAAGAAAATCCAAAGCTATTACCTGGTAGTGTGAAGAGGTGAGTGGATAGGGCACTGCTTGTATTGGCTGTGCTTGTGGTAAATATTCCTGAGGACAATACAATGAGTAGAAAGCCTGAGCTTTAATTGACAGGCTCAGACATGAAAAGAGAGACCTGTTTGATGCATTTCTCATTACTGGGCAAACAGAAGGTCAAGCTAATTAGTTCTCTTGATAACTTGCTTACTCCACTGTGGGAAAACTTAAATGTGTCTGAACAAAACTGGTTTGCAGTGCAACAGAGAATTGCCTTCCAAAAATCATTAAAGAAACATTAAGGAAATCACAAGTGTAATGCACCTGAGCAGATTACAAGGTTCTCTTAAACCAGTGCATATTTAAAATTAGCTCTAATTTTTGCCTTCATTTAATGCACCTTCATCTCTTTAATGAGGACTCTTGTGAATTTTAACAAAGGGGAAACCAAAAGTGTCCCAAGATGGCACTGGCTTTGCACAAATAATTCAACCAGTTGTTCTCTGATCAGATTTAATGACTGATAGCACTCTACCTAGCTTGAGTCCAATGAGCATGTGCCCTGAAATGAGGCTGGCTTTGTCTCTTATGTTGGTCAGTGCATCTCTCATGATTATGGAAGGTTAGTGTGGTCTGTGTAAGGGAAAATTAGTCAAGTTAATGTATTGCAGTGTAATACTCTTCACCTGTTCTGTACTCTTCACCTGTTCTGTACTCTTCACCTAAGAGTGAAGGATGTCTACAGCCCTCTTGTGACTTGAATCTGCTTGGAAATGTGGTGTACTCCACTAAAGCAGTGAATGTGTGTTTATTGTTTGGTGTAATCTAGGAGAGCAACTTTTCTGATCACTTTTGTAACCTTCTAGCAAAGGTCTAGCACTCTGCCTCCTTGTTGCATGTCCTACAAATGGAGAGGAGAGCTGTGCCTGCAGTACCATCTGCTATTGTAGCTATAGCATGTTATTTCTCATCATCTGAAGCTCCCTGGTCTAGTACCCACATTTGAATAGTGCTGGTACTGTCATAGGTTTAAACCCAGCATGTGTTATTAGCATATCCCAATGGATATCAAACAGGATCAGGATCCTAGAGAACTGCATGAATGTAGCTTTGAAACCTGCACACCTTGAAATCTAAATCAGCAGGTACAAGAGATTGCAAAGAAATGTTCTTGATATCTACATCTGGGAAGCCAAGTTCATGAGAAATTAAATAACTTACTATATCTCCTGTGGGAAAGTGAGTCTAGGGAATATATGAAGTTGGAATCCAGATCTCCTGAAGTGTTGTCTGGTTCCCCAGCAGCAAAACTGTTTTGTAGGTTGTTGCATCTAGATCAAAAAGTGAAAGCTATTTCGGCTCCATGGTTTTAGCTGCTTGTGTAGTGAAAGAACAAACCTCTGGGAAAGTACCTGAGTGCTTTCTGAGAAGGGCTGCAGGGATATCCAGTTGCTGGTGAATCACTGTTCATAGAATCATAGAATGCACTGGTTGGAAGGGACCTCCAGAGGTTATCTAGGCCAACCCTCCTGCAGCAACCTTCCTTTTCTCCTTAAAGCTGTTCTGTGGTTCAGATCAAAGTGGATATAGATTTTGAAAGCAAAAACCTTGTGCAAGGGAGCTTATTTAAAAAAAAAAAAATTGAAGTACTTAAGTATCTGCTTTTTTATTGCCTTTCTCTTGCAAAAAGAGCCCTGAGTTTTAGCAGAATATAGCAAAACTTAGAGGTTAAGAGGTTTTGTTTTGTTTTGTTTTAAGATTCCAAATATGAATATTGTAGAAAAGAGTGTCTAAGTTTAAGTTTCTCTTAGGTGTTTTTAAGACCCAACTGTCAGCTCTTTCATATCAGGATCATTCCTGTTTGCAGTAGAATCTAGTTCTGTGCTTAACTTTCCCTTGGAATCAGAAGGGGGAAAAAAAATGTCACTTTTATTGGTATCTATGTAGCTAATCCTTCCCTTCTTAACTACTTTCTTCCATGGTGTATTCCCTGCTGGCTCCTTCTGTTTTGCCTTGACATGTAGACTTGGATCATGCATAAACAACACCTGATGTTGTCAGTGGGACCACTGCATTCATGAGTGTCCTCACAGTAGCGCCCTGCCAGCAGCAATGACATTCCAGCCTTGGGTTTGACATTGATACCTGTTCCAAAGTCAGTGAGGAATATTATTGCATGCTTGTGTTTGAAAACCCATGCACATGATTTTAGAGGGCTTTCTTTTTGTGCTTATATG
This sequence comes from Ramphastos sulfuratus, assembly GCA_013399055.1. Lineage (NCBI taxonomy): Eukaryota > Metazoa > Chordata > Aves > Piciformes > Ramphastidae > Ramphastos > Ramphastos sulfuratus. Next base: position 72,624 of record WBNM01017442.1, on the reverse strand, counting down.
TCTGAAAGGCTCACCCCACAGTGCTGCTTTAATTCTTGCCTATGAAACCATATTTAAATAAATTGTGTTTGTACAGAAGAAGAAAAAAAAATATTAGAACTGTATGAACACTCTGCTTGTTCATGTTTAATATTTCATAGAATCATAGAATCAACCAGATTGGAAGATCATCCTCCAAGATCATCCAGTCCAACCTATCACCCAGCCCTATCCAATCAACTAAATGAATCTTGGAAATTATGCATCAAAAATTAAGTTGATGTATTTGCTGAGGAGGGACTATTGACAAGGTCTTGTAATGACAGGACAAGGGAAAATGGGTTTGAACTGGCAGAGGGGAGATTGAAACTGGATGTTAGGAGGAAACTCTTTGCAGTGAGGGTGGTGAGGCACTGGCACAGGTTGCCCAGGGAGGTTGTGGCTGCTCCCTCCCTGGAGGTGTTCAAGGCCAGGTTGGACGAGGCCTTGAGTGACCTGTGCTAGTGGGAGGTGTCCCTGCCTATGGCAGGGGGTTGGAACTAGATGATCCTTGAGGTCCCTTCCAACTTTACCATTCTATGATTCTATTTATATATACTTTTTAAAAAAACATTTCAGATAAATCTAAAGTAGTAATTTTAGAAACCTTCTGTTTTTCCTTGAGACCTTAGACACTCTTTCTGTAGTTAAGGTAGATGGAGATCAGAGTTTCTGTGTCCTGTCAACAGATGTCCAGTGAATAGATCTTTGTGCTCTGAAGTGTACAGTTCATTCCTCTGGATGTCATTTGGATAATGATGTCACTTTATGCAGGTTTAATATGTGGCTTGTAATAATTACATACCATGTGTAATGGTGCTTTTTATTTGATGTTGTGTTAATGGATGGCAGCTGCTATTTGTATTACTGTAATAATCACAAATCCTTTTTGATTCTGGCATCAGTATGGATGAAATCATACTACTGGTCATAGGGCTTACTACTGTTAGTGTTCCCCATGGCTTTGCTTGACAAAAGCCACCCGTGTCTAAATGAAGTCTACTTGAACTGTGTTACCACACTTGAATGAAGCTCTCTTAAAACTGAAGTCCTCACAGAAACCTGCTGTTAAAAATTCAGGATTTGAATGTTGCACTGTGTTGTGAGGCAGACTGATCTGAATGGAATGAATTTTATTTCAGCCCGGAGAAGGGAAAAATCCAGAGGATCCAGGGGTACCTTGTAACTGCCTTCCAGTGCCTGAAAGAAGTGCCCTTTNGATAGGACAAGGAGAAATGGATTTAATGGACAGACAATAGGTTTAGATTTGATCTTGGGAAGAAATTCTTTACTACAAGGGTGGAAAGACTCAGGAATGGACTGTCCAGAGTGATTGTGGATCTCCCTTCCTAGAGATGTTCAAGGCCAGGTTGCATGGGGCCTTGAGTAACCTGGTCTAGTCGAGAGGCATCCCTGCTCATCATTGGGGGGGATTGGAGTAGATGGTTTGTAAAGTCTCTTCCAGTCTAAGCTATTCTATGATTGAGTGAACAGTGAATGAGGCCTAGTGGAGCCACACCAATCTGCCTCAGCCAAGACCCTAGACCAATGTAATTTAACTCTTTGACTGTCTACTCAGAAAGGTGAAGAGCTGCTCACAGGGTAGATGCCTTAAAACTACTGCACCCGAGTAAGATGGTGCTGATGCTTTTTGGAGTTTTTCTTGCTGTTCTATTAGCAGGCAACATCAAGTTTTAAGTTTTTAATTAACACCATTTCATGACTTAAAATAGGAAAATTAAAGTACTTTTTTTAATGCTTGAGGAGAATCATGCTGGAAATACATTAAGCAACTTTGCCCACTTCAAAACTAGAGAAGTTTTTGATGTTAGCATTTGTAGGATTGCAATTCCCAACTGGTGAAATGGTAGAGTTTGGTGCTATTTTAGTGCTTTCCTCATGTTTGAAATATCTTTTTTTTTAAAAAGGTAAGTACAGAAATTCATCCTTAGCATGTAAGGCCATGGATATAGTGTGCACAAATTGGATAAGCATCAATATAAAACCCTGAATCTGGATGCAATGTGTGTTTGCAAATCATCCCCGAATGGGATGCAGTGTGTGTTTGTAAATCATCCCCAAATGGATTGTTCTGGACACTAATAAATACTTTGAAGTCTTTTTGAAGTAGGCTGGTTTTAAATTAGTACCTTTAGCTGTAACCTGCTTTCTATTTTTCTTTGAATCGAAGTTTTGAGGCCACTACAGCAGCAGGATGTAGAAGCTTGGGTGGATATGGAATGGGGACCCTCTGACTTCTTCTAGGTCTCTTGAATGCTAGAGGAAGCTGGAAATACAGAGGTCCTGAGAAAGGAAATACAAAGGAGTCCTGAGCTGTAACCTTAACATGGCACTGTCTGTCCTGCAAGGCTCCCTTTCTTGAAACTTGAAGTGTGCAGTTTACAGTGGATGCTAATTATGTATCAGTCTCAAAGACAAAGGAGATATGTGTTTGTGCAGCAGTGAGGTGTGGGCCAGTGTGAGTGAGAAGAAGCAGAGGAGCCAGAGATGGCAGCTCCTGTGGAGCAAATCAAAATACAAACTGTTACAGAGATCTAGGAGAAAGAACTGAAGCCATTAAGTTAGAATTGTTTGTGCCTCTGAAGCACAGAAACAGTATGCACATTCTACTAACGTTGTGCTGCGAGTAAGGACATCATTGTGCACAATTCTTTTGCTGACTCCAGTAATAAACCATTCTGCCCTTTATTTATAGGACTGCCTCAAGGATCTGACAGGAGGAATTGAGTATGCTGCCAAGATATTAAATGAAATTCCCCAGAAAGACATTCAGTGCACTAAAAGAGCCTCAAAGGCAGAAAGGGAAGGAAATGGGCAAGGTAAGTCATACATAATGATCTCAGTTGGCATCCATTGATCTCGTCCAGCATCCTTTGAGAGTGGAGTATCTATAAAAGTCTTTTAAAAGTCACTTGGATATTCTGGGTAGTGTTTGTGCTCACAGCCATGCATTGTGCAGCAGTAAGGTTAGCTGTGACAAGCCATTTTCTTTTGACCCAACTAATTAAAAAATGTTTCCTTAGTCCATTGCTGTTAACCTGAAAAGTCAACAAAGAAATACATATTGAATATCACAGTATCACAGTATCACAGTATAAGCAAGGTTGGAAGAGACCTCAAAGATCATCAAGTCCAACCCATTACCACAGACCTCGAGAAGAATATCTTCAGTTCTCAGCATTTTCCACTGGTTTTGCCTGAAGCAGAGCCATCAACATGGGACTGTACTAGAGTAGATGGAAGATGTGTCTCCAGCACAGGTCAGGGATGGATACCTGGAGTGTGAGTAGAGGAACAAAACAAGAACACTATGATGTTCTTCTGAGTCGTGCCCATCAGCTTTCTGTGGCTCAGAGCCTTCCTGAGCCGTCTGAATTTATCTGCTTGGTTTTTCAACTTACATAAGTTGCAAGCACCCCCAGGGCCTTGCAGCAAGAAGTTCCAGTCATTCTCACACCATGGAACCTGACATTCTCACATCAGGGAACCTGACCCTTCCCTTTACAAATTCATCTGATTTCAAATCATTGACCCTCCCTTCTCTGTTTCCTACCAGGNTTGAACACCTCCAGGGAGGTCATCTGCTTAAGTTGCTCCCCAGACAGAAATTGCTCTTTTGGTGTGTCTAAATAGCCTGCTCATGGTGCCTTTGTGGTAAAAAGAGAAGGGATATTTCAGGGAAGAGCTGTCTGGAGTTCAGTTTTGTGACATCCCTGGCCTGAAAATGGATCTTTTGAGATGTGAGAACTCTTGTCCTTCCCCAAAGGCAGCAGTAACCAGGGAGGTCTGTATTTCAAGTGACTATGCAAAGCAAAAGGTGTTGGTATCTGTACATCTTTGACAAACAATTTATCTTTTGGAAAATCAGTTCCTTGTACCAACATTATGCTTGTGAGTTACAGTTCTAATCCTTCCTGTTCCCTCTTCCAACAGATACATAAAAGATTATTCAAGTTTTATCATGTTCTTAAAACTGCATTACTGTCATTATTTAAATGATGTAGAAATAATGCTTGGAGCTGTATAGACTATGCAAGAAATATTGAGGTTATGGAGTCTGAAATGTGACAATCTCCATAACCTTAGTCATTGATTTGAGTAACTGGTGAGGGATGTAATATCTCTTGTTCCTATCTTTCCTTGTAAAATCAACTCTAACTCTGTTCTCCAATTTATGTAGGGTAGTTTATCCTATGCATTGTACTCACAGGCACTAGATAGCATTAGACAGGCAGACATAAGCTTCCTGTTTGAGTCTCATATATTTTCTTGACACTGGTTTGTGGCTTTTTCTTTGTGCTCAGATGGCTGCTACCTGCCTAGGACAGGTTTAGTGACTGATGCTATTGCTGAAAAACTGGAGCTTGTCTGTTCCTTTCATTTCAATTAAAAAACTACATCATCAGCCTGGACACAACTGTCCTTGCTGTGGCTAAGGATTATAATATTCTACATCCACACTTCTCTGACCCAAAATTATGCTGCTATCATATGGGTTAGTCTTTGACCATTCAGGTTTAACCCCAATAGTGCAGTGATGACTTGTAAGATGCTTTGCACATAGCTCTGTATAGAGTTGTTAAAAAGAGCCTAAAGCTGGTAATAGGCTTAACACAGGGTCACTTTGTTCACCACTGAAGTGCAGCTACCAAGCAGCAGATCTCCTGTATCCAAAGTTAAACAGCTTTGGGCATCCTTATTCTTACAATTGAAACAACTTCAGCTGCTTTGGAAAAGCAGCAAGCTACAGTCTGGTTGGAGTTTGACCTGGCTGGGCTTAAGCTGAAACACCAGGGTGACACTAGATTAAAAAAAAACCCAACAACTCTCCAAATTCTGATGACCAAAAGATGTCAGTGCTTAAAAAAAAGAAAGTACAATCACTTTGAACCTGAGCAAATTCCTTACCCTGTCCCAAGACATTTCAAATAGCATTTTTATTGATTGCAGAGGGAACTTTAATTACTGACTTCTCTAGCATTGGACCTCTTCACTAAACAGCTGCACCTAAATTTTAGCAGATGTTTCTCTATTTTAGGCTTTTTGAAGCCTCAAAAGATTTTTTTTTGCCCCCATGTAAGTACATCAAGACCAAATGGAGAATTACTGAAAGTCAAGAAACTTGTTTCTTATCATGACAGTGCTTTCTAATAACAGAAAAAGGTGATGCTAAGGCTATTGTGGTTGTTTTCTGTATCAAACTGCTACACATTTTTCCATATTTGCTCCAGTAAGACACTTGTGATTGCTTTGTACTGAATATGAACTGTAACAAAGTAATGAGGTGGTTGAATAAGCTGATGAATTAGAAAGGAGAATCTTTTACAGCTGGGAAGCTGCCTTTGATGTGTTGTTTATTATTTCCGTGCTCCACCATGTGCTGGTGGTAAGTGGCTTCTTTATAGTCACAGTATCACAGTATCAACAGTATAGCAAGGTTGGAAGAGACCTCAAAGATCATCAAGTCCAACCCACTACCACAGACCTCAAGACTAGACCATGGCACCAAGTGCCACGTCCAAACCCACCTTGAACCCCTCCAGGGACGGTGACTCCACCACCTCCCTCGGCAGCCCATTCCAGTGGGGAATGACTCTCTCGTCCTCTTACATTTGCCTGTGTGGAGCAGGGCTACCTCAGTTTCAATCCTGATGGCAAGATGTTAGGAAGCATTGCTCACAGTGAGTGTAGCTATTGAGAAACAGGGCTTTTATCCCAAAGGGCAAACAACTGACTGAGCATAGGTCACAGCTCATTGAGGAAGATGTTTTGGTCAGTGTTCACATGTAGCTCGGGACAGAAATGCACCTAGCAAGCTCATCCTTTCAGTTGTTTGCTGTGTTATGCTAAAAATGACTCCTGGCTTTATTTGGAGTAAGTTTGCAAACCTTATTTTCTTTTCTTAGGGCTGCAAAAACTGCAAGGTTCAGTATACATCTTCCCAGCAGGTTTAATTTTGGGGCCTTTTAGGAACTGCCAGGTTTTCACTAGGACATTTTGACATATCAAAGAATCACAGAATGGTTTGGGTTGGAAGGGACCTCCAAAGCTCATCTAGTCCAAACCCCCCTGCAGTCAGCAGGGGCATCCTCAACTAGATCAGGTTGGCCAGAGCCCTGTTAAGCCTCATTTTGAATATCTCCAGGGAAGAGGCCCCAGCCATCTCCCTGGGCAACCTGTTCCACTGCCCTCATAGTAAAGAACTTGTTGCTAACATCCAATCTCAATCTGCTTTTCTCTAGTTTGAAGCCATTGCCTTTTGTCCTATCACCACAGGCCTTTGCATCTTTGAATCAGAGGTGGTGGTGCCTCCATTGACATGTTCTTTTGAACTCTTGCTCACAGCTTTTTAACTATTATTATTTTAAAATGTTATCTCCCCTTTCTTTATGTTTTTCCTGTAATGTGTAAATAACTTCAGTTGCTGCCCATAGAAGCAGCAATTCCTCAATCCTGGCCCATCCATGGAAGCTCTATGCCACTCCTGGGAAGAAGAAGAGTTCAGCCTTTTGGAATATTCCATCCCACTTTCTTTTCCTAAGTCTGTTGGTTGACTATTCAGGATTTTTAACCAAAATTGAGGAGCCTGTTTTTAAAACTACAGTTGTGACCCACTATTGAACTGGTAGTGCCCTGTATCCAGGCTTTGATGACCAGCTGGCCTTCCCTGGCACTGTTTTATATGATACTACTTTCCTGGTGGTGTGAAGCTTATAGGAGAGGAAACCACTTGCTTAGTGGCAACGTGAATGCAAAAGAATGATACCTTAAATTTAGCAGGTTCTGTGGACCTTGCAGGTACCTCTTCTTCCCTGAAAAAAAAAACAACAAAACAACAAATCAAAACAAAAATGAAACAAAGCAACAACCTGTATGTGAAGAATAATAGAGTAAAAAAATAACTGTTAAAAGAAACAACCTTAACTTCTATCCACCATGCAGGAGCTGCAGAATGACCTTTCCTGGCACTGCAGCCAATAGTCTGGAACTGATTTCCTGGAGCTCACATTTTTATCCTTTTATGTAAGTTGAGATGGAGAGTTCAGATTTAAAGTAGAAGTGGCAAGATGATGATGGGATTAGATCTGCCATCATCTTCTAATGCCCTCTACTCTGGCTACATGTTTCAGGCATAGTTTTACTGGAGAGACTGAGGAGATATTTGCCATCTAGGAGTGTCCCTTGTTACTAAGCATTTGTCCAGAATTTCTGCATGCTGGCAGCACCCAAGTAGTAGGCACAGGGCATATACAGCTGATGAGATTATTGTCCATTATGTCCATGTATGCCAGCAACAAGCTTGGCTCCTGTCAATGAATTTTATCCAGGAATCCCTGCTCTTCATCTGCATCAGAGCTATGTCTAAGGGCTGATGAGAATGGGCCAACCATAGGTGGATGAACTCTTGAGCTGGAAGCTGTCTCACTGAGTTAGCTCACATTTGAGCTGAGCTGATAATCCTTGCTCAAAGACAAGAGGTATTAGTTTGTGCTCAGTGCTAGTCTAATATGTACCTTCTTTCCAGCTAGCTTGGAGCGTGGCCAGAGCAAACTTAGGTCCTGCCCACGAGAGGATGTGCAGCTATCCTTACAGATAAGATCTAAAATAACTTTGTTTCCCTAATCACTTACAGTTAGGGACAGATTTTTGTGCCTTGAAGAGGAAGTTTTCCCACCTTTATAATGCAAAAATTCTTGTTCTCTAGTCAAACTTGTGATTTTATGTGCAATACTAGGCACGAAAAGTCCTTGTGGGGTTTATGGGCTTTGGTGTTTGTTCAGCTGGATTAAAAGCCTTTATTACTTTACTACTTCTACCCCTTTACAACTTGGTCATATCTTGTAGCATTTTGACTTGCCTTTATCTGTATAGAATCATCATTAAGGAATCTATCGAGGCACATAGGTATGAAATATTGACCGTGCTTTAAAAGAGCCAAGCTCTACTTGGAGGAGTTTAACATCCTTGAAGGGAGAGAACCTGAGATACAGAACCAAGGAAGATAAAGAATGGAGGTGTGTGTGCAGAAAAGGGTATGGCCATGTGGGACCTGTGTCTGATGATTCACTAAGTGTTTCCTGTGAGGAGAGAGACTGATTCTCCAGAACAGCCAGGGAACAGCTAGGAAGCTGCAGATCTGCTAACTTCTGGGCCCATTCCTGCTGCCTTCCTGAATATTCAGTGTTCCTCATGTGTATCTCCTGTTTTCTGAGCTGACAATGACTTTGTTTAGCTTCTTCAGAGAAGGAAAGACTAATGATTTATTCTGTTCAGATTGATTCAAGGATCCCTGAGTTCTAGTGATAAATGAGACTGTCATTTGTGGAGGCTGCTGTGGCTTAATGCTAGTATATATTAGGTAAACCTGAGGGAAATAAAAAAACCCACAACAACCCAAAAAACAAATTTGGAAACTGAACTGGTTAAAAGAAGAAACTCAACTGGTGGGCAGCTGGAGAGAGGTCATGGCAGAAGCAGTCAGGGATTTTATTTAAGATGCTCAGCTGGTCATTTCTGCTTGGATAGGTTTTTCTACTTCTGTCATATAAATCAGAACCTCTCATTTGAATTTAGAAAGTCAATGTGTGCCATAAACTGGTGCCCTGTCTTGCAGAATAAACAAATTCATTTTCATCATATCTAGGTGTTAATCCCTGTCATGCTAATTCAGAATTATTAATGAGGTTTTGGTCATCATTTTGGGAACAAAGCCAGTCAGAGGGATATGTTTTAAATGGAGGTAGTAGTAGGAAAGGTAGTTACACAGAGAAGAAAGTGTAATAGTGGCAGAACAAAGATTATTTTCCAAAATAGTCCAATTTTACATCAAAACCTGGGAAAAAAATAGTGCCAGCTTCTAAGAATTGAACTTTGTCCTTTCTTGAATATCATGCTGATTTAGATTAGGGGTGTTTGAAAATGTAAGCTACCACCTGATTTTTTTTTTTTTTCAAATTATTTTTTTTTTCTACCTTAGCATTGTAGCCATTTTGTGGCACTTTGTTTCACCAAGAAAGCAGTGTAAGCATCCCACTAGCCAGCCTGTTTGGATTCCCTCTCCATCTCAAACTGAAATGTTGCAAATCATGGAGGGAAAATAAAAGGTCTTTTCTGGCAGATGCTGAACTGAAGGGCTCCTTCATTTCTACACTCATTAACATCTGGGTAATTTGGAAAAGTGGTTTTGAAGTGAGTTGAGAATATGAAAGGGATTAAAAATAATGTATTTACTTTTATAGTTGACTTCTGTCCAGCAGCAGCTTTCTTGAAAGTAGCAGCTCTGAATCTGTAACTAAATGTCTCCTTGATGTGTATTTTATCATTTAGTTTTGCCCACAAAATAGCTCAGACATTAGCTGTGAATTGGAAATGTGCTGCCTTTGGTAACATTCAGAGTGGTTATGGTGGTTATAGTTTCACCCTACCTTCAGTCCTAATGGTCTCCTCTGAGCAGATAGCTCTTAAAACAGATACTAGGTTTTTCCAAGCACACTCATTTATTTTAACCAAGTTCTTTGGATTACAGCTGCTAAATTTTGACTTCCTAACTCAACTGCTGGGTCAAGCTTCAAGTNACTCCAACAGTTCCATGTCCTTGGATTAATGTCTGATTTTGTATGTGTTGTGGCTGCACTCTAAGTTTGGTTGCTATCCTATCAGGCTGTGACATGCAACCCCACAAAACTTAGCTCTGCATACTTGTCAGTCACACCAATGTGGCTTTGCTCTGGTAGCTGCTTGTCAGAGTTGCTTGTGGGTTTTGTGTGCAGTACAAACCCTTTTGGAGGACATCACTTGACAGAATGAGTCTGATTTTCGTGTAGGAGAATGAGTGTCTGGAAATGATCCAGTATTTTGGAATTCATTCTTGGTGGGTTGCTTTATTGATGTTAATTTAAATCTCTACTTTGAGATGTGTCATGTTATAGTCACCTGATGTGACCACTGGTGCTTTGCAGGGTTCTGCTACCATGAATTGAGATGTTTTTCCATCCAAAGTACATGGATGTAACTCCCTTTTCAGAGGGAGCCTTTAAGCAGCAACTTTGCCAAGCTCTGTGGTGGGATATGGCTCTGTGAAGGGAGAATGCTAAGCAGGTTTTCTGAAGCTTCTCTTTAAGGGGGTCACCTAACCATCAGTGTGCCCTAGGTGATGTGGAAAGGCATCTTTTTTGTCTGGAGAGAAGACTCTGAAGTCCTCAGTGAGCTGGGAAATGGAGTTCTAACACATATCTCAGTCTCTGCTTGACCGGAGACTCTGTCATCGCACCACAAAATAAGGATGTTCCCTTCTCATAAGGGCAGAAAAGAAGGAAGGTGCCATTTAATATTTAAAAAATTATTATTATTATTATTTTAGTTTTTCTTGGGGGGGAGGGGGGGGAGAGGGATTTTCTGAAAACTTAAAAACTCTCAAAGGAACATGGTGGGAAATTGTCTCTGTGGGTCTTGTTAAACCTTGTAGAGCAGGGTATCAATAGACAGTAGCACTGGAGACTCTTGTGCTTGCAGGGAAATGCATCAGCTGAGATACTCCAACAAGCCTTATCTTGTCTGTTTCTGCTATAATTATCTGTCTTGGAGGCTCAGTGTACTAAGGCATGATGACTACAGATGTTATCTGCTACATGATAGAAAAACAAGCACTTTAAAAACCAAACAAACATGGTGGTTACAGTAATCCTCTTTCCCCACAACTGTTTGCAAATCAAGCAAATATAAACAAATTCTATAGAATTTTGAGCAAGTGTAATCTGCTTCCATTCAAACAGAGTGGATTGTTGCTTTTCACAGCTTTAGCTTATGAAATCTGTAATGTAATTATAGTCTAGAAGTGGCAAGAATGGAAAGAATTTAGCTTAATGTGCAGTGAGTTTTGAAATGGGAGATAAATAGAGATATTGCAGGAAACTATGCACAGATTGAGCAATGTGTATGCTGGGTGGAAAACATTCTGGCCTGGAGAGTGCTGACTTCTTCCTGAGCAGGCAGCACTGGAAGGAATGTGTCAGACTTTTGTGGCCTCTTTTTAAGAGGTGAGTGAGGATTTCATGACTGATTTCTTGCCAGAGGTGGGTTGAGGTCTCTGTCCCATCAAAGAACTGCAAGCAGATCTCAGAGGAAGGCTGGAGGGAGAAAGGCACATTGTGCTTTCCTCACCCTAAGGCTCAGGAGGCTGTGCATTGGATGAGCCTCACTGGTTTAAAGGTAACTGCTAATGGCCCTGGTTACCTATTCAACTATCTGGGGAAGTCCCAGGGACTTTCCTGTCTGCTCTGACGCACCAATGAGAAGGAAGTGAAGAGAGCTGCATTGCCTTGTGGGGACCTCTCCTTCCCCTGCTCTGTTAAAGAAGAACACAGCTACTCAGGCAGGACATGTTTACATCCCTCTCCTACCACTTCCAAGGGCTCCTGCATCTGGCTGCACGATAGGAAGAAGGGTCTAGGTGATGTGATGGAAACGAGGGTGTTAAAAGTGGCTGGTGTGAGTTGGTTTACTTGGCCTGCTGCCCAAAAGCATCAATGATTGTGGCAAGACTAAATGGTTTTTCTTCATGACTAGCACTACAAATAGAAAGGCATTCTTCACAGGTCTTCTATCTTTCACAGCTAAACCAATAGCAAGTGCCCTTCTATTGAAGCATTTGAGTGGTGTTAGTTAATAATGCTCAGTTGTATGGAGCTGAAAAGCATCCAGAAATAATGGGAGCTACTGTGGGGAACAAACAAGAAATTTGCCTTGTGTATATAGTTTGCTGATAAAGCTAACACTGCAAACACTCAGCCTGCTATTATTGAACATGAAATCCTCTATTTGAAGTGCTGGCCCCTCTTGTCAGAAGAAGATGGGCTCAGCTGGTGGAAATCAGCATTGTTCTGCTCTTGTGGAGTTTCATGGAGTTCACTGAGCTTATGCTAGCTGGGCTCCAATTAATGTTTCTTTCTGGTGCAGCAGAAAAATGTCTGTGTCAGAGGCTGCTGTGGCTGACTTCACAAACGTTTAAGTGATTGTATTTGGGATCTCTGGTCATAGGTTATCTGAGAGTTGGACAGGAATTTGGAGTGGGAAGGGTGGAGAAAGGATCTGGAGAGCAAGAAATAAAAATGAAGTCATAAGGAGAAGTGGAGCGAAGTGTGAAGTCGTTGTTGGTGTCTGAGCAGAATAAGAATGAAGTGTTTGGGGTTGTTTTGGTTGTGGTGTTTTTTCCCCCCCCAAGTGGGATTTTTCCCCAGATAGGATGGAACTCTTAATTCAGGACTGCAAAGCATTTGTTTTGTACTCAGTGTTCAAATGTGCTTCAAAATTGGCACCTTTGTGTGCCACAGAACTGGGGAAATCAAACGTATTTACAAAAATCTCCTGCCTGCCAAGACACAGCCACAGTGTGCTGGCTGGATCTCACCTCCTCAGAGGAACCCCCTGCCTCTACTGGAACTGCAACAGCTTTGCTTTTTAATGTTGTGTGATTTGGTCTGCCCTGTGTTGTTGCCGTTAGCCTTGGGGCTAGTTCTGAGCACACTCTGTGCCAGCAATGTGGAGCAGCCTGCCCTGTTGAGGGCTTTGAGGCACACAATGGATAACATCTACCTGATTGCTCACTGCTTCAGCTCCATCACTGGTGTGAAACCTGACACAAGGGCAAGTCCTCTCACTACAATTCCTGCAGTACATGACCACCTTCACTGCTCTTCTCCTCATCGATCTTTAAACATGAATGGGAAGTGATTTATAGTTCTTTTTGATCCCATGTGTGATGGTTTGGGA
>WBNM01017442.1:37624-59682 GCA_013399055.1 Ramphastos sulfuratus | reverse complement strand
CATTACAAGCCCTTGTCAATAGCCCCTCCCCAGCCTTCCTGTAGGCCCCCTTCAGATACATCAGCAGTGTTTTCCTTTCACAGCCTATAATCTAATTTTCTCCATTAAAATATTCTGATTAGCCTCAAACCAGCACACCATGAAACTTCTCCTACCTCATCATCAGGTGGAATTAGGTTCTGCCATGGGCTGGGGGAGTTGTGGCAGTATGTACCAACCTCACCACCAGCTATGTGACCTCCCTGGGCAAAAGGTTCCCTGCCCATGATGTGCAGTGAAGTCTTCAGTCTTGCAGGTGGCTTCTCTGGTCAGTGTTTTATATTAGAATGAGAGAGACACCTAAGGCTTAGAGGGACAAGTATGACAATTAAGCACTGGTGTTCATTCTTCAGGATTTTAACCTTCACAGAAGTGAAGCTGCAGAAGAATTAGTTGTGTTTACATCCCTATTAATCATATTCAGGCTATAAAATAGTTCAACTTAAAGCTTGTCTCCATTGTTGAGATAAGAAAACACAGAAAACAACACAGAAAAGTAATTTTAAATTAATTTCAACCGTGGTTTAAATGAAATGTGTTAAATCTCTCTGTACAGGCACTGTGTCGGAGCTGGAGTGGCTTTAATTTGCTTTACATGTTAAACAGCACTGAGGCATTTTCATTTTTAAATGAGAGGGTTCACTCCAGGGTTTATAGCACTTTCTACAGAGGAGCCCATATGCAGATTTTCAGCTGAAATGCTTCCAGGCTTTTGATGAGCAGGTTGTTTTGTAATCATTCAGCTCTTGATGTTCTTGCCTTCGTTTTAAGGCACGTGTTAATGACCTGTGTCAGGGATCAGAGAAGGCTCTGGTTGCACTTCTGGCCTCTCCTTGTATGGCTACTCTTGCCTTCATTGAGATGGTGGAGAAAGGGCATTAAGACAAGATGGCAGTGAATTAATGTGCTGGCTGCACATTTTAAACCACCTTTTCTTGGCATCCCTGCCCCAGTAAAACTGGCACATCACCTCGTAAGCAGGCACGATGCCATCCTGACAGATGGCTCTGGAAGCAAGCAGCCAAGGGGCTCTATGTGAGCATCAAATGCATTTGTTGAGGGCAGGATACCAAGCCAGAAATGTCAAAGTGGTTTTCAACCCAGAGCTGCTGAACTCGTATGCAAGAGAATGTCATTGATATTTCAGCTCAGAGCTGGATTAGCTGGGTAAAGGTAAAACTTGAGTTCCCAGATCATAGATGATGAATTTCTGGAAGGCCTTAGATCAAATTTTGCCCACCACAGGACACAGAAGGGAAAAAGCTAGCATGCTGACCCATGGTTGGATTTTTTTTTTAACATGCTCTCTCTGGAAGTGCCAGTAGTACATCCTGATCTCTTTCTGCTTAATTAAACAAAGCTGCTGAATACCTCATGGGTTACTTTTTATTTCTTTTTAAACCCAAATGCTATTTCTGTGATTGAAATCCTCTGGCAGCCTGACATGTTAATGCTGAAATGTTATGTGGTGGAGATAATGTCCCTGTTGTAGTAGTCCAGCAAACTGCTGTTTGGCTTTCTCAGGGCAGTTGAGTGAGATCCTGGATTTCTAACTCCAACTCTTTGCTGATGTAGCACCACAAATGTATGGAATCATTTTGCCTAATCTTCAAAACTGTAAGCTTTTGATGCAATGTTCTGACTGGAAAGCAAATGGTAGGAAACTTCTTCCAATTCTTTTTATATAATTGAATTTGAAAGAATGGTTTGAAACCAATCTATTTTCTGAAGAAGAATTCTACAGAAAGCTCCAGTTTAGCAAGCCTGAAACCCAGCTGGCACCTAGAGAACTATTGTCTGTGGTGATCTGTGGGTCCACAGCCTGCACTTTTAAACTGTGTAATTACACTGATTAGCTTTATTCATACAATAATTAGATCAGTGTCTGGTAAAATGAGGGAGGTTTTATTTTGTCACATAAGATTATTTTAATTTAGTAGGTTTCAGAGTTTGTTAGTGCCAATATGCTAGGAAAAAAAATAATAAATTGTCTATGGTCATGTGGGACAGTTGGAGGAGAGTGAGTAAATCTGTGTTCAGACAGGAATGGATCCCACAGGGAATGCTTTAGCATGGCTTTCCATGCTTTGCAAAGGAAATAATGGTCTTTAAAACTGTCAGTTTCTCACCTAAACACTTATTTATGTTGCAGTGATACCCAGAGGCCACTGCCTATAGGGAACTGGTTGCACTGAGAAGTGGAGCTGCTGGTGCAGGGAAAATTGCTGATAATTGCACACCTTGGCTAAGCTTTCCCAGCACCTCCTGTCTGTTACAGCTGTGTTACTGGTAGATCCACAATTTTAATCCATTAGCACTATTCTAATCTGTTTTTTTCTGCCCAGTGCAGTCTGGGAATCCTATTTATTTTTTTTTCCCTTACATGATCTCAATTTTCCCATTTTATTTTAGATTATAGAAAAAAATGGAGACTGGAATAAGCATGTAACTTGCTGTGGTATCTTGAACTTTCTGTTTAAAAACTAGATCTGATTCTCTGCTCTCATTTTACATTTGACCTAGGAAAAGAATACCTATAATTTGGAAGATGCAACAACTTCAGTACAAGGTCTTGCAATGCCAGGACAAGGGGCAATGGGTTTGAACTGGCAAAGGGGAGGTTGAAACTGGATGTTAGGAGGAAACTCTTTGCAGTGAGGGTGGTGAGACACTGGCACAGGTTGCCCAGGGAGGTTGTGGCTGCTCCCTCCCTGGAGGTGTTCAAGGCCAGGTTGGACGAGGCCTTGAGTGACCTGTGCTAGTGGGAGGTGTCCCTGCCTATGGCAGGGGCTTGGAACTGGCTGAGCTTTGAGGTCCCTTCCAACCTTACCATTCTATGGTTCTATGATTCTATGATTATGAAGGCATCTCCCAGTAATACTCTGAGAAACTTCCAGTATGAGATGTTCAAACTATTGTGGTTTGGTTTTTTTAATTTTTTTTTTATTTCCAGTTTACTTAAATAAATCAAATAAAATGAAAGCTAATTAATACTCTTTAGCAAAAAATAGGTTGTTTTTTGCTAATTAATACTCTTTAGCAAAAAATAGGTTGTTTTTGCATGAAACACTGATTTTGCCTTATTAATAATTCAGCCAAAGTTTTAGCATTGACCTGCTTTTTTTTTTTCTCTCTCTTTTTTTAATTTTTATTGTGCATTGTTGTGTCTATTCTGTTATGACTGAAGAGTGCTACTGTGGGTCTTCCAAAATTCAAATAACTACATAAATCTCCCTCAGTTCAGCAATATGTTAATTAAAAACCAGTATTGTTCATGCCTTTTGAACACAGACATCCATTATTTTGCTTGATGAAGTGACCTTAGCCAGAATTCACTAATGTCCAAAGGGCTAAGCTTGTAACCTCAGTAATGTGGTGAGGTTTAATTAGTCAAAGGCACGTTCAGGCTCTCAGTAGCTTTGAAACATTTGAATTCAGTTTTGATGGCATTATTCTCAGGGAACATGAAACAGATGCACATAATTCTTGTTAGCATATTACTTGAAGTCAACTTCAAACATGTGTTCATTGTCAATTGTTAGGCTGCACTCATCTACTGGGAATACAATCTGCCTATTTGCCACCTTCTTTTTAATTACTACTATTATTGTTTGTAGCTCACTCCTAGGAGCCCTGTGATGTGATGGGCCCTTTGTATGGTGAGCCCTGTATGGAAAAAGTCTTTGTTCCAACAGTTTGTAGTTTAAACCCCAGAATTCCTTGCTTGATTCAACCCCCCCCCTGCTATACACAGGACTAGCCTCTCTAAAGGAGAGATTTTATTTCTGTTGGCAGTGACAATGTTTAGTCTTCAGTCTCCTGTGATAAGAGATGACTTGGTGCTTGTTTCTGTCAGAGTACATCATTAAGGCAGAAAAAGCTGCATGCAGCTGTTTTAGAACTGGGGAAATTGAGGCAGGGTGTGCCAAAGACAATGGCAGATGTGAGGGCATCTCCCTGGTGCTGTAATCCAGTGCTTGAAGGGCCTCAAATGATGAAGTGGGCTTCTAGTGCATCAGTGTATGTTTGTGTGTCATATGGCATTGAGCAACTGCTGTCTCCTGCAGAGTGCTTCTTCCCTCTGCAAGGCAGAGATGTGCATTTTGAGTTGCTCTTAAGTGGCTGTGATGCCTCCTGAGACTGGTTGCTGGCTGTTGGTTTGTGTTACTTTTTTTACTCTGGACTAAGTTACAGGAGAAAACCTGACACTGTTACCTGAGGAAACCTTCTGCTTATGACCACTTGTCATTTCCCTGGCCCACTATGTTATGTGCTTGAGAACCATGGGACCAAGTGGATCAAACCAGCAATTTCCCTGTTTGCCTCTCCTGGTTCATCTGATCAGCATGGCTCATTTTCCATCAGCTCTCTGCTCTGCTTCCCTGAGAACATCTAACTTGGTAAAAGAGAGTAGAGTGGCAAAGAGAGCAGCAGGGGTGTGGCTAATGTAAAACTGTTCCCCTGAGCATCAGGATCAGGTTATGATGGGGTAACTTTCTGAGGAACCTACAGCTCTAGCAGCACCCCATTATTTGCTGAGTTACAGGGCATGCTGTGCATCTGCTAAGAACAAACTCTCCAGAACAGCAATGCTGCTGGGAGGGGCAGGGGGAAAGTGTTTCCCAACACAATATCTCTCCATCTTAACTTCATGGGAGTCCAGGCTCTTAGGTGGAAAGAAAATATGAGTGTGCAGAGAAAGTCTGGGCCTTCTGAGGCTCAGGTTCATCTGTGAAGACATTGCACCAGTCTATTCATTGTGCTCTTCATGTGTATGATCAGAGAATGTCTTGTGTGATCTATCAGGTGACAAAGTAGGATTGAAGCTCCTCGTGGGGTGTGCTGAGTGGTGTCCCCACTCCACATACTTCTTGCAGAAGTACTCAGTGTAGATCTCTGTCCAAACCACTCGATAGCTAGAAGGCAGTTGAGTGACTCTGGTTATGTGGTTTGGCTGCTGCACAAGAGAACTGCTACAGACTTGACTTGCTTTATTTATTTTATTTCATAAACAGACTTCTGGGGGCACATCAGACTTCAAAAGACCTTTCTTTCTCCTTCTTCCCTGGAAAAAGAAAAAAAGAAAAAAAAGTTTCCCTGATGCATATTGCTCTGGGCTCATATTTCAAAATGACACATTGGTACCAAAGACTGCGGAGCTGAGCACATCGCTCATGATGCATTGCTCCCCATCCACAGAGTTCCTCCACTTTATGATCAAAATAAAACACTTGAATTATGTTCTAGTCTGCTGGGTGGGAGAGAGAACAAAATGCTGGAGGGGGACCTTTAAGTAGTATCTCTCTGGACTTATTTATAAGATTACACTCTTTTTGCTCCCCCCCCCCTCCCCCCAAAACCCTTCCCTGTTTCTCCTCCTCTTTTCCTTCAAATATTCTGACTGGTGCTGACAGAAATGATTATAGCTTACGAGTGATAATATAATTCACTTTCCCTCAAGGAGAGATGCTATCAGAGAAGGTTTTTTGGTTGTTTTTTTTTTTTAATTTTAAATATACTGCTTGAAAGGAGCCATCTTTCTTCCTAGAAGAACAGTTATTAATCTCTTACTAGTATGTTTTCATATCATTTTGGACATTTATTTCCATGCTGTGATATTATAAAACCAGGCATTTGTGTCAGTTTTGATGCAGTGCAACATGCTGGAACATGAAAAGCAGTAATTACCACTGTGGCCATTTGAATTGCTAACCACATCCTGACATTTTCAAATCGGACCAATTTCTTAGTGATCCAGAAGTAAGCCTGGGTGCTATATGAGCTGCATTTCAATTAGGCAATGCAACATTTCCAAAGAAAACATGGAGCATTCACATCCCCAAAGTATTGCTAAAGTGAGGGAATGCTTTGCTGCTTTTCTGTTGCCTCCTCTAGAGTGACTGATTTCTTTGAGGATTATTTTGTTTGTTTTTTTTTATAGTATTTCACAGTAAATTTTTTTTTCACAGTATCAGCAAGGTTGGAAGAGACCTCAAAGATCATCAAGCCCAACCCATTACCACAGACCTCAAGACTAGACCATGGCACCAAGTGCCACATCCAAACGTGCCTTGAACACCTCCAGGGACAGTGACTCCACCACCTCCCTGGGCAGCCCATTCCAGTGGGGAATGACTCTTTCAGTGAAGAACTTTCTCCTCACCTCCAGCCTAAACTTCCCCTGGCACAGCTTGAGACTGTGTCCTCTTGTTCTGGTGCTGGTTGCCTGAGAGAAGAAAGCAACCTCCTGCTGGCCACAACCACCCTTCAGGTAGTTGTAGACAGCAATAAGGTCTGCCCTGAGCCTCCTCTTCACCAGGCTAAACAATCCCAGCTCCCTCAGCCTCTCCTCATAGGGCTTGTGCTCGAGGCCTCTCACCAGCCTCGTTGCCCTTCTCTGGACACGTTCAAGCACCTCAATGTCCTTCTTAAATTGAGGGGCCCAGAACTGGACACAGTACTCAAGGTGTGGCCTAACCAGTGCAGAGTACAGGGGGAGAATGACCTCCCTGCTCCTGCTGGCCACACTATTCCTGATGCAGGCCAGGATGCCATTGGCCTTCTTGGCCACCTGGGCACACTGCTGGCTCATGTTTAGGTGGGTGATACTTACTGTTAATTTCGATGCATTTTAAATGTCAAGCAGATCTCTATAAGGAACTTCTCCTACAATTGTCAACTCTTTTTTAATGGGTAGAAAGCCTCACAGCAACCTGTTCTGAGGTTTGTATGTCATAGTGTGGTGTGGACCTTCATAGACATAAGCTCTCAGTGCTCCTGAGGCTTCGTGTTATCAACTTTGTTTCTTGAGCCCTGCTGTTTTGCAAGCTTCATAATAACTTCAGTTTCCAAGGAGGTTGGACAGCTTAATTTTAGCTTGTAGATGCACTTGTCCATGCCTCTGCTTGGTGGTGGTGCTGCTCTGCTGGTTAGTGTTGCTTGTTAGGGTCAGCCAGTGCAGCTGGAGGGCTCTGAGGAGAGAATGTGAAGGAGCAAAACCACAGAGACAGATATGTGCCAGCAGTTAACAGTCCTACAAGTGAACATCAGAAGTTTTATCTTTGAAAGAGTAATTTAGAGGCTCTACTACCTATATTAATATATATATATATGTAGGAAGAATATATTTGTTTTACAAAATCATAGACTGGTTTAAGTTGGAAGTGACCTCAAAGATCATCTAGTTCCAACCCCCCACCATAGGCAGGGACACTTCCCACTAGAACAGGTCAGTCAAGGCCTCATCTAACCTGACCTTGAACACCTCCAGGGAAGGAAGATTCATGTGCTTTTAGCCTACTGAACCTGAAGAATGCAGCATTATTAGAGAAATGGTATCTTTTAAACCTGAGGCTGGAGAAAACCATGCAGCAGCAGGAAGTGTGAGGAGGGAAAGTGGGAATAAAGAAACATTTACTTCTATTCTGTTGAGTAAAAGCAACAGTTGAAAAATATCTTTCACCTCAATACCAATGGAAAAGCAGTACCAGTGTTAGACTAGAGGAGGAAAGCAAGCAGGAAACAAATGGAAATGTGTGTGAATCAGTGGGATGCAGTTGTATATGATTCTTCTTTCAATTTTTTTTTTTTTTTTGTTATTTACTTGAAAAAATTTGTATCTAAACCTCTGAAGAGCCTGATTTTTATCTGCCTTGTCTCTCCTTTTGTCTTTGAGAAGTGCTGGGGCGTTTTCCCACAAAGCAAAGGTGAATTCTTGGCTCAGCCTGGGCAAAATATTTTTTCCTTCAGCTGTGGGTCTTCTTATTGAATCAAGGAGAGGAAGAAAGATGACAGCAACCAGCTGCAGGCTTCTTTTAAAGATCAGACTTCAACCTTTCATATACAGGGATTTCACCTTTCCTGCCTGAAAATATCAGATTTGCATATCTGTCGTAATGTTTTTGTGTATTGAACTAGAAAATGTAGCTGTAGACAAATGAAGCTAAAAATGGGTTGAAATTAAAAGTTTTCTTTATGACTATTTTTGCTTCTTAGAGGACTGAAAAAGTACTTTTTTTTTTTTAATTATATATATATTTAAAGTATTTGGAATCCATAGTTTTTATATTCCTAGCATGCAGTGCANTCTCCAGGCTGCAGAGCCCCAACTCTTGTAGCCTGTCCTCATAGCAGAGCTGCTGCAGCCCTCTGAGCATCTTGGTGGCCTCCTCTTGACCTGCTCCAACACTGTTGTTGGAATATTACTTGTCGAAACTACCATTCCTGACTTAAATCCACCTCTCCTGTTTGTAGATCTGTTAGAATTTCAGGTGAGTTTTGGAGTGGCTGAAGCATTGTTGATGATGTTATCATGTGTGCTATTGAATGTAGTTCTTTTTTAGGAGGTGAAAGTCTATCCTGAGAATTCAGTTTGGGCGTATTGTGCTTTGCACTCAAGTTGGCTGTGGATAATTTTCATGCAACAGATGTGTTTGATTATGGCATCCTGGGGCATGAAATTACTCCTAATGCTAAAGCTAGTGGATTCAATACAGTGCTAGGCTGTGCAGTTATGATTTCCACTGCAGAGATGTCTAGACACCTCACCCAGGGAGCCAGGCCCCCAGGTACTAAGCACAGTATGTCTGTGTAGCAAAAAGCCTCCTCCAAACTCAAACAGCTTTAAAAATACACTTGAAAGCATGTTGGTTGTTCCAAAAGAAGGAAAAAAGAGAAAAGTCTTTTCTGACTGTGAAAATCCTCTCTGGGGGCAAAAATGTGCACAGCTGCTGAGTGATTTATTATCTCTTTGGGTTCTCTCCTTCTTGCATGTCTCGTGGTCTGTTCAGCCCAGTGTGGATCACAGCATTCACCTGTACAACTTGCACTGGTGATAGCATCAGAGGACAGTGAAAAGCACACATGAGGCTGGGATTTTACAGTGAGTTGTCTTGCTGCCCTTCCACCAGTATTCTCTGGGCTGCACAAGGTTTGTTTGTTTATTTTCAAGGAAAAAAACATCTGTAAATGGCTAACTAATAATATCTATGTCTGCATCTGTGAAGTCTGAAGTCTGTCATGCAAAGAAATGAATAAACTTGTTGGCATTTGTCCTTGTGGCTTTTTTGGTAAGGTTCATCATCTTATCTGAGCCAAACCAGCCCTTCTGCAATTGCTTTCACAGCCATGGACTCCTTGCAGATACTCTGCTAGCCTCTTGAATCAGCATTGTGTTGTTTGGACTGAAGCACAAATAGCAAGTTTCCTTAGGGCATGACTGCAGATGGGATTCTTACTGCTAGGAGAAAACCAGAATATGTGTTTGTGTGTCTACAGCATGTCATGTCTTCTCCCAGTATAATTGGTATCATACTGTTAAATTTGGGTCCCATTTTCCTTGTCATTTAAAAAATATGCTAGAGAACATTGCCATGGATTTGTGTTTCGAGTCAGCTGTGGTAGAAAATTCCAGTCCAGACAGGAGATGAGACAGAGGCTTGTGGACAGAGCAATGGTCACTGCCATCCATCATTTCTTCCCTCCTCTGTCTGACAGGGGACAAGGTGAACCTCTCTTCATCCCTTGTGGGGGCACTCTGGCCCCTTGTCATCTCTCCATCAAGAAGCAGTGTCACCTGCAATGACAGCACTGACGTGAGTAAGTGGCTTGCAGGGATACAAGAAAGCACTGCAGTGAACAAAACTTGTCAGCTTTAATTAGCAGTATTGAATGATGTCTTGAAAGCCTGTAGGTATAAACAGACAAATAAGCTGGTAGAATTAAAAACAGATGTTAGAATTTAACTTCTTTAATAACAACATCCTCCGCCTCCTCCCCATTAAAAAAAAAAAATCTAATGTCAGTTAATGCTCAATTCTATTTATACAGCTCTCATTTACATGCAGATTTAGCATAATGTATTCAGGAAGACAGCATGGTTTTTATTTCTACAGAGGTAGCTGCTGGGGTTTGTCAAATCTCTCTGCTCTTACCTTGTTCATAGCCACTTGTCTGGGCAGAAGGAACTTGATTTAAAAACTGACCAGGCCATATCTCAAATTCCATAAATTCCTGATCATCCAGAAGTGTGTGTGTGTGGAAAAATCTGTATGGAAATCCTAGAAAAATGTCATCCAAGATACTAGAGTACACTGGAAACTCTTTGACATGAAATGCATTCAATGCAGTAGAAAGATGGTTTGCTATGAGGACCCCCTTCCAGAGTTGCTGTGCCCTTCCAAAGCAAGCCTTAAATCATGACCAGATGCAACTGGAAACTGAAGCAGCCCTCATCTGAACAGTGTGGTCACACAGCCACAGACCATGGTCATGCTGTGTAGTGTTGTATGCACTGAGTCAGCTGTTACTAATGAGAAGGAAGTGGAAAGAATCATAGAATGGCTTAGGGTGGGAGGGACCTTAGAGATCATCAACCTCCCCACTGTGGGCAGAAATGCCTCACAGCTCGACCTGGCTGCTCAAAGCCTCATCTGACCTGGCTTTGAATACCCTCAGGGGAGGGGCATCCATAACCTCCCTGGGGAGCCTATTCCAGAGTCTCTCCACCCTGTTACTGAAGAACTTCTAAGATCCATCCTAAATCTACTCTCCCCCAGCATCAAACCATTTCCTCTTGTCCTATTGCTAGACATCCTTATGAGAAGTCCCTCTCCAGCCTTCCTGCAGGAGTCCTCCAAGTACCATGGCTCCCTTGGCCCTCAGGTAAATCTACATCCTCTTTGGTTTGTCTTTGAATTTTTTTTCTTTGCAAAATTCTTTATGTGGCTGTAAGTCTACAGAGCATGAGCTAACTGTAGACTTCTATTTATCCCTGAAGGCTGGAGGTGCACAATGTCTTGGGAAAAGGACCTTGGAGATGAACATATCCTTTGACACAAAAGGCTTTTTTTCAGTAAGCCCAATTCAGAGAAATGCTTCTTGATTAAGTGGGAAGTTGCTTGTATTTCCTAGACCATTCATCTAAGGATCAGCAGTCTGTGGCAGGGATGCCAAAGATGTAACCCACCAAATTCTGAAAGGCATTTGACAAGGCTGCTGTGCTGTAACAGGAGAAATAGGTCTTCTTGTGACAATGTCCTGAACTGCAGACATGGCCAGAACAGGATCCCTATCTTACACAAGCAAAAGGTGTTAGATAAGCAGCAGCTTTGTCCAAGAGGTAGCATGTCCTGGCTCCACTGTTTGTCTCCATGCTTAACACTGAAATTGGAAAGAGGAAATGCAGCCTGGCAGAGGTCCTCTGGAGCTGAATGCAGCATGGCAGAGGGAAGATTTAGACTAGATGTCAGGAGGAAGTTCTTTACAGTGAGGGTGGTGAGGCACTGGCACAGGTTGCCCAGGGAGGTTGTGGCTGCTCCCTCCCTGGAGGTGTTCAAGGCCAGGTTGGACAAGGCCTTGAGTAACCTGTGCTAGTGGAAGGTGTCCCTGCCTATGGCAGGGGGTTGGAACTAAATAATCCTTCCAACCTTAACATTCTATGATTCTATGATTCTATGTCCCAGCAGTGGGAACGCAACTCCAAGCACAGCTTTTCCCCATCAGCTTCCTTAAAGGGTTCAAATCTTTGGGAACTTCTTTAAAGATAAATCTTCCCACTGGTATGTACCAGGAGAGAAAAACCACAGCCTCTGATCTAACTGCTATTGCTCATTGAAAGTGCTATATTTTTCTGGGTGACACATTTGATGTCAGACTTCCCTATTGGACTTCTCTGGCACCTGAGGACCGAGCAGTGAGCATTGGTGTACTTCACGATGACTAATTGGAATTCTTTCTTTCAACTATTAGTCATTGTTTTTCCTGCAGGCTAGACCTGTATTTATAATATGAGCTGCAAATGCTCCAATAAATTATGAATAGACATGTAAATGTTTAAATCCATGTATTTGGATGAGAGGCAAGATTGGGGGGGAGGGAAAAAAAAAAATAAGAGCAATTCTTGATCGCCTCTGATTTTCACAATACGACAGACTGTCAAGGTTAAAAGGACCTTCACAGATTTTTATTCACTTTTATATCACTTGCTTGATGTAAAATGTAGATGGCAAAACAGGAGAGGCGAGGTGTCAAGTTATTAAGACTTAATTGCTTCTAGAGAGTGCACAACTGAACATGTACAGTGCTATGATGTAAAAATAAAGCACATGTTAAATAGATGGACTAAATATGCAGCCTGGTGACATATCTTCCATTTTTTATGGGTTTGGCTTGCTGATGCTCCCAGCTCGATAAGACATGATTAGTCTCTGAATCATTAATATGATGCTGCTGTAAAGCATTGCTCCCATTTCTGTTCATTTTTCTGAACTATGTCTTGCTGAAAACAGAACAATGGGCAGCTGTAACTGAAATCAATAGCTATTGTTTCTGCTGTTCCAAAGTATTAATATGGTAAAACTAAACATAGGCAGTATAGATTTCCTCTTAGAATCATAGAATCATAGAATGGTAAGGTTGGAAGGGACCTCAAGGATCATCCAGTTCCAACCCCCTGCCATAGGCAGGGACACCTCCCACTAGCACAGCTCACTCAAGGACTTGTCCAACCTGGCCTTGAACCCCTCCAGGGAGGGAGCAGCCACAACCTCCTTGGGCAACCTGTGCCAGTGTCTCACCACTCTCACTGGAAACAACTTCCTCCTGACATCCAGGTTCAATCTCCCCTCTGCCAGTTCAAACCCATTGCCCCTTGTCCTGGCATTGCAAGCCCTTGTCAATAGTCCCTCCCCAGCCTTCCTGGTGAAAAGTTTATTTCTAGTACTTTGCATTTCACAAGGAGGAGGAATAATCCTTACTGGACTGTTCTTAGCTGGTGATGTTGAAAGCTTTATTATGCTTCCCTGTAGTTGGTACAGTTTTGCTGCCAGCTTGCTGTTTGAGTTTGTGTGTTTCTCATTCATTTTCAAGGAGCTTAATACGATGGAATGCAGAGAGCAGGACTGGGGCATTAGATTCAAGGAAAATAGTTGTGAGTGGAATAAAAGACTATTTTCAATAGAATCTAGAATACTGAGAAGTTCCTTGCTGGCTTTGGTTTTTAATAGTTGATGAATTCATTTGTCTGTTCCCCCAACATTGCTTGGAGTTTCTTGTTGTTTAATTTATTTAATAGCAATAGTTTAAAAAACAATAAGAAAGGAGAAAAAAATAAAACCCAATTCAAAATCCAAGCTTGTGTGTCCTTGGCAGAGAGTACTCTTCTCCACATCTGCTGGCTGAAACCTGAGCAGGCTCTGTGCTCAGACTCAGCCTGGAACTGATCTGTTGTCCATGTACATGGAAGAGAATTTTGCCCCAAGTTCACCCTTTGTGGCAATTGGTTATCGCTCAGGGATTGGAACTCTTGTGGGCTTTTGGGGTTTGACTTTGTTTTGTTTGTTTGTGGTTAGGGTTTGATTTAGATGTCTTTTTTTTCCTTCAAAGTTCAGCTAGCTCATAAATTTGCAGAAATCACAGAACTTTAGAGGTTGAAAGGGACCTCCAGAGATCATCAAGTCCAACCTCCCTGCCAAGGCAGGATCCCCTAGGGTAGTTCGCACAGGAATGCATCCAGGTGGGTTTTGAAAGTCTCCAGAGAAGGAAACTCCACAACTCCTCTGGGCAGCCTGTTCCAATACTCCATCACCTTCATTGTAAGTAAGTTTCTCCTCATGCTGAGCTGAAACCTTCCCTGTT
Organism: Ramphastos sulfuratus; assembly: GCA_013399055.1. NCBI lineage: Eukaryota > Metazoa > Chordata > Aves > Piciformes > Ramphastidae > Ramphastos > Ramphastos sulfuratus. The sequence goes on along the minus strand of WBNM01017442.1, from coordinate 46,008 downwards.
CCAATTTGTACCCATTGTTCTTTGTCTTACTGCTGCTGATGACCAAAAAGAGATTGGCCACATCCACTTGACACCCACCCCTCAGATACTTGTATACATTGATGAGATCTCCTCTCAGTCTTCTCCAGACTAAACAGCCTCAGGTTTCTCAGCCTCTCTTCACAGGGGAGATGCTCAAGTCCCCCAGTCATACTTGTGGCTCTTCACTGGACTCTTTCCAGCAGGTCCCTGTCTCTCTTGAACTGGGAAATGCAATTGTGTCGATTCTTAGTTCACAAAGAGAAATAAAAATGTCTCTTGTCCAGGTGATTTTATTAAGACTTGCAGCAATGTACCAATGATGGAAAACAAGGTGTCTTTGGATGTTGGATTTCCTTCAGATAGAGAGTGACTTCTGCTGGGTGGGCAAAGTGACAGCCCCACATGGCTTTCAGTGGTGCAAACCACCTGGTGCTTTCTCTGCAGCCTTTCCTGATTCATAGAATCACAGAATGTCAGGGGCTGGAAGGGACCTCAAAAGCTCATCCAGTCCAACCCCACTGCCAGAGCAGGATCTCCTAGAACAGATCACACAGGAATGTGTCCAGGCAGGTTTTGAATATCTTCAGGGAGGGAGATTCCACAACCCCTCTGGGCAACCTATTCCAGTGTTCTGACACTTTCACAGTGAAAAAATTCCTCCTCATGTTTACATGAAACTTCTCTGCCTCAGCTTCCACCCATTGCCCCTTGTCCTGTCATTGGGCATCACCCAGCAGAGCCTGGCTCCAGCCTCCTGGCACTCACCTTTACATATTTGTTAACATTGCTGAGGTCACCTCTCAGTCTCCTCTTCTCCAAGCAGCACAGCCCCAGCTCCCTCAGGCTTTACATATTTATGAGCACTGCTGAGGTCACCTTTCAGTTTCCTCTTCTCCAAGCTGAAGAGCCCCTCCTCTCCCTCATAAGAGAGAAGTTCCATTCCTTTAATCACCTTTGTGGCTCTGTGCTGGACTCTCTCAAGCAGTTCTATGTTCCTCTTGAACTGGGGGGCCCAGAACTGGACACAGTAGTCCAGATGTGGCCTCACCAGGGCAGAGTGGAGAGGCAGGAGAACCTCTCTTGACCTACTAACCACAGTCCTTCTAATACACCCTAGAATGGCATTGGCCCTCCTGGCCACGAGAGCACATTGCTGGCTCATGGTCAACCTCCCATCCACTTGTAGGTAGGCTTCTGCTCTGAAGAAAATGGTCTGGTACTTCCATTGGGAATGCCTAGAAGACCTTCTCCTAGACAGAAATGTTTGTAGCATGTTAAAAACTGCTAAATAAAAATATGTTTGATGCAAAAAAATCCAAGCAACTAATAAAAAACCAACCCAAAACACCCAAAAAAAAAAAAAATGCTGTTTGCATTCAAGTAGGGCAAGATGATTGCTTTCTCTAGGCTGTGGGAGTACACTAACATATGCCATCCTTAGATCCACTTAGATTGATGAATACCAGATGGAAGCCATGCAGAATGTTTTCTGTAGAATGCATAAGTATTGTTGGCAGCTTTTCAGTTTTTGATACAGCAGAAGACAGTTGTACTTGCTTTAGTGACTTGAGATAAATGCCTGCAGACTCCAAAGTCTGTCTAGGAGAAGCACTGCAACTCTGGAAGCTTTCAGTGATCCTGCATTTATTGTTGAAGTTTTATGCCTGTGACCAATACTTAATACAAGTGCTCAATGTAGACAATCTCTAAGCAGTCATCAGTGCAGATAAGTAGCTCTTTTGCACAGCTTTCTTTATTTTTCCTTAATTTTTATTTAAATCTGAGATGTACATTCCGTTTGTCCTTCAATAACCAAAGAGGCATGCTGAAATGTTCACTAAACAGCCTTTCATGAATAACACATGCTGCTGAATTTCACATTCCTCTGTTTCTCTTCCCCAGCACTTTGTCCCTTTTGTCCATTTGGGTCTTGCAGCTGCATTTAATCAGCATCAGTGGAGCACTGTCAATTGTGACCTAAAACAATGAGCTGTGCAGTGCCAGCACAGTCTTCTTGTGTGCATGCTCCTAGCTGCATTGCTGTGTTCAATTACTAAATGTGTTTTGGTTACTGGCTGGTGCTTGGAAATCTTTGAGGTCCTCTGGAGTGTTCAGCTATTGAAATGCCCCTGGATGCAGCTGTTCCCTTTTGGCACTGTGGTCAGAGTCACAGAATGTCAGGGGTTGGAAGGGACCTTGAAAGATCATCTAGTCCAATCCCCTATGTTTTAATGCTCACTTCCATCAGTGGGTTTACTCTCAAGGGGCATAACTGGCTTTGTTATTTTGTGTCTTCTTGTTTTTGAGCTAACAGTCTGCAGGAATTCCTGGCCTGTGATCTGGGTCTGGTTTGGGTGCGATTTCCATGTGGCTATTGTTTGTTTCCACCAGCTCCATTTGTCACTATTGGACACAGCTCAGTTGAGAACAGTGACATAATTTCAGGTGAGATCAGAAATAAATAATGGAAATCCACACTGGAAAACTGCTGCATAGCCTGACCTTTCTGGGTCACTTGCACAAGTGTTCAAATGAGACTGAGCCATGCAGTGTTTGCAGAGAAAGCTGGTTCTGTATCTCACTTCTTTTGGGAAAAGGGAGTGAGGCTGTAAATGGCTGCAAAGACTTCCTCTGGCTGGGGAACTGCAAACTGCCTTCAGCTGTTGAAAGCAGCCCAGTCCTTCAAGGCTTAACCTCCTACAGTCAGCCAACACAGCCACTTCTCTTGTTCCTTTGCCATGAGAGAACTGAGCTGCTGCTGACTGAGACGAGTGCACAAAAGCAGAGTGGCCAAGTGAAGGAAAGGGTAGAGCAAATTTGCTTGGATGTATTTGTGCAACACGATGAAATTGCTTCCCCCCAAGCTGCCCAGAGGAATAGAATAATAATTTAGGTTAATAATTGGAGCTGGTTGTGAACTTCTGCAGTGACTTTTTTGGGTTTTTTTTACATTAGAAAATGCTGGCTTCTCAAAATTTAAAAATAAAAAATGAAAAGTTTTCTTGACACATACTGGCTTTGTTAAAAATTCCTACTTTATTACTTCCTATGTTAAGAATTCCTACTATAAGGCTTCTGAATATGAGAGATGCACCTCTTTAACAGTTCAAAAGCATGGTTGCCAGAGCAGTCACCCAGGGTAGAAGATAGACATCTCAAAGTCCTTACTTTGCTTCATCAAAATGGTCCACAAATCCAGCTGGAGGCTACAGCTGGATGGACAACAGGGACCACAGTAGCTGCAGTGACAGACAAGCTCACTATTGTTGTCAGCACCTCCCTGCTCCCAGGGGACCAGGTAGCTGAGCCACTTCTGATTTTGTCACTGAAGTGCTGCAGTTCCCAGCAAGGAAATCAATGGTGTTTACTTTAAAAATCACTTGGTGAATGCCCCACTGCAACTTCATTAGCTGCTCAGAGCTATGCAGTCCCTGCTCATCAGGCCAAGTGTTCTGTGATTAAGGTTCATCAGGCTGATGCTTGGGCTGAGTTCTGCAGTGATTCAGTACTGCAAGGAACATCACACTGTGCTGTGTCCCCTGTGTTGCAGGAGTGCTGGTAGCATGTCAAGAAAGAAGAGCAAAGGAGATTTGAACAGGTCAAAGTCCTCATCAGGCCTTTAGAAGCAGATACAGAAGTACAGAATAGTTTAGGTTGGATAGGACCTTAAAGACCTGTTTCCAACCCTCTGCCATGGGCAAAGAACTAGGATGATTTGATATTTCAGATGTGTCCCAAAATCCTGCTGTATGGTTTGGATTTGTTGTGTTGGCAACAGTTTTCAATGGCTTATGGTCTGCTGGACTACTGAAAGCCCAGACTGCTTCTACTCTGTCTCACAGGGGTAAAAGTCACTTTCCTTCGTGTAGTCTCCATCTCTGCCCAGAGCTGGCTCTGTGGGTCCTCTTTAGCAGTAGCATTCAGATGTTGGCTAACCTAACTTTTTTAAAGGGAGTGGTGGTGGTGGCAGCAGAAATCATGAGCAGAGAAGATACACAGTTTAGTTCTTGTGGCTTAGAGAAGTGACACATTCAGTGGGACTTGCAGTTTAAAGGAAGGCTGTTGCCAAACCCTTCAAACTGTGAATGCTTTGATGTATTATTGCTATTATTGTTGTTTACAAGGATGTTCTAAAATCTGCTGTTCACCACTGAATCTGTATTTTGCCTCCTTAAAAGTAATACCTGTTCAGTAGCTACTAAGTTTAACTTCAATGATACCTATGTCTAAACTCTTTGGATGACTTTAAAACCCCTGGGGTCAGTTTGCTTGCATGGTTGCAAGGGGTCGTGTTACATGGTTGTTTTTGACAGCAGTGGAGGGGACTCAGTGCTGTGGTGGTCCTGCTTCTATGTGTGCCTGTGCTGGGCCCTAGGGCCACACACAAATGGTAAAGGTACTGCAGTCAGTAGTTACTGAATACAGCTTTGTAATGAGGTTGTTAAGCTAGGGGTGACCTGGGCTACTAAATCTTTCCAGCACATTGTGTGTCTCTGTGCTGGGAGAGCTGGGTCAGAGCAACCTGGTGGGTATCACAAATGGAAGCAGGAGGCAACCTTTACATGAGAAAGACCTAGGACATTCTGGCTGTGCAGGTGCATCTCTTCCCCTGTTTTGTCTGCTTGGGCTTTAAAATACAGAGGGGAGCAACTCGTTATGTGCAGTAACTCTGCACTGCACAGGGAGCTGCTGCTCTAGGTTAGCTCTTCAGTGCCAGCAGAAAAATACAATGAAGACAGTGTGTGTGCATGTAAGGCTAAAGCTGAGGGCAGGAGGCTGGGTTGTAGCAGTTCCCCTGAGTTCTCTTAGTGCAGGATGAGAACTCCCTAGCTGCTTCTGTCCCATAATACGAATGTGAACAGTGTGTTTTGAACAGCAAAGAGAAGGCTGAGGAGTTGGGGTGGCAAATCAAACAGTAGAAGTTCTAAGTAGGGTGCAGTTTCCTGTTGCCCTTATCACCTGTCCCTGAAGGTGCTCAGGGCAATGGGAGTGGGAGGGTTTTATCTGACTTCCCAGATGACAATTTCTGGCTGACAATGTCTGCTTTCAGCTCTCTGCTTTTCAGCAAGACCTCTGTTCTCTTTTCTGCTGTAGCAGGTTTATAGGGTGCCTTGGAATGAGGTAGTCAATGGAGTCATCACATCCTACTCGACTGCAAGAGGGGCAGTGTTAAACCTTCACTGGGGAGGAATGTCTCTTGAATTTAACAGCTAAGAAATACTTTAAAATAGTAGTACAGCTAACATGAAGTGTAACAACCATCAGTTTTTCTTTCCAATAGACTTAGATTGTAAAAAGGCTGAATTTGAGCCATAGTTGGCTTTGTGCTTGGTTTTTTTTTTCACCATCTCAGCAAAGCTGGTTAGGGATTTATTTGTATTTTTCTGGATGAGGGATTTTTCCAAAACTCACTTGAAGATCTATTGCTTTTGAAAACCCCCTCCTGTGAGACTGAGGGAAAAGGAAGAATTGATGGAATTAACACTAGAAAGAGGATGGTAAAATGATAAAAAAGAATATTGAGCAAATTACTTTTTCCATTCCAAACATAATTACCTGAAATGTGCTGTAATGTAAAACCCTATGAGATGCTGAGGCAGGTATTAAAATGGTGCTTAAAATAGCCTGGTGACAGGGGCAGGAAGCACTGCAGGCATTGTACCAGATGATGGTGCTGTGGGTTCACAAAAATTCTCACCACCATAGTAAATATATTTTATTTAATATTCTTTCCCCCCCCCCGGCTATTATTGAGCTTTCATTCTAGCTAGATACATCAGCAACATTAGCCCTGCAGTGCTCTGTCACTTGGGACTGCTGGCTGTGACTCGCAGTGAAGTGGAAAGAAAACTGCTTCCCACTCCACAGAGCAAGACCCACAGTGAAGAATGGCTTGGGCTGTAGCATCAGTTCTTGGGGGAAATGTGGAACAACCTTCATTTTTTGACTATTCTGTACTACTGTGCTATGTGCATACAGTCAGCTGCAGTGTATGGAGGGGGGAAGTGTCCTGTGAAACAGCTTGGGACCCTGCCTCTAGTCTCTGCAAACCTCAGTGTGTTGTGTCTGAGTCACATTTTAAGTACCAAAGAAATGAACAGTTTTCAGAAAGTGGTTGTGGTATGGCACCAAGGTGCACCACAGGATGTCAGAGAGCACACATAGAATTGTTTCAGTTGGAAAAGACCTTAAGGATCTAGTCCAATCATTGCCCCCCAACCACCACGACCGCTAAACCATGTCCCACAGTGCCATCTCTACAAGGGTTTTTTTAACACCTCCAGGGGTGGTGACTCCACCACCTCCTTAGGCAGCCTCTTCCAATGCCTGACCACTCTCTTAGTAAAGACAGTTTTCCTAGTATCCATTCTAAACTTCCCCTGGCACAACTTGAGGCCAATTCCTCTTGTCCTGTCACTTGATACTAGGCAGAAGACACCAACACCCACCTCACCACAACCTCCTTTGAGATTGTCTCACCTCAGCCTCCTTTTCTCTGGACTTGAAAACCCCAGTTCTCTCAGCAGCTCCTCACCAAACCTGTTTTCCAGGCCCTTCACAAGCTTCATTGCCCTTCTCTGGCATGCTCCAGTAATTCCATGCCCTTTTTGAAGCAACGAGCCCAGAAGTTTGAGGTGCAGCCTTACTAGTGCTGAGTACAGAGGCTAAAAAGCTTTATTAGAAGCATTAGTAAAAGACATGGTACCAATTCTCTGAAGCATTGCAGGGCAACACAGTTCCTACTGAGACCTGATAATCAAATGCATCCAAAGCAATTAGGAACACAAACTCCTGGTTTTTGTTTTGTTTTTTGTTGTGTTTTTTTTCCAGTGGGAGCTCCTAGCATTTATTTCTAAGATCCTGAGTTACAGTGGCTTAGCAAAGCAGCTCATCAGCCAAACGTCAGCAATTGACCATCTGTGTGCTCCTAACTGGTAAATGTGAGTGGTTTAACTACCATCATGTACCATTATGTTGTAGTAGTATTTTTTTTTTTTAGCAGTTTGTCAGCCCTGCCACGGCATTCAGTAACTGCCATCCTATTGCTTTTAGCAGAGCAATGTGAAAAGCTGCATAAGCAGAGTAAGGTCCTAAGTGATTGTTTTTACTTCATTTATACAGGCAGGTGAGGCTCAGTTACACACGTGGCTTTTACACTCTATTCTTTCTGGTGTGGTTCTTAAGTACAGAGCTATGAGAGAGGAATGTGGATAATTAAGGCTATTACAGCCTCTCTGTGCGTTGTACTTGAGTTTCTCAGTGGTTACTTATATTTCCCAGCTAAGCTTTTTGTATCCCTCCTGAATTCCTTTAACTGTCTTTAGAGGCATATCTCTGAGCAGTCAGTGCTTGTTTAAAGGATCTCAACCAAAGTTGACTGTAAAGAATCAAGTAGTACCCAGGGCATTGTTTAAGAAGGTTATAGTTTAACAGTTGTGGAATGAAGTTTGTTCTCTTATTTAAGACATACTTAGCACTGCAGGAGTCAGTTCAATATGCCACCAAATATCCCTGTCCTGTTGGGCTTTCTGTGGTGGCTGCCAAAAGGATGAATTGAATGCTTAGCTTTTTGGCTTATCAATTCATCGAATAACCTTGTTGTCAAGAGTGTGTTTCTTAGCAGTGTGCTGCTTTGAGCCTAATTGGAATATTTTAATGAAAAAAAGTTAGGTTCTAGGCTGTGAAAAGCAAACAGTGGTGATGTCTACTTCACTCATAGGCTTGCTGAGATGTATAAAAACAAGGACACAAACATAGATAAGATAGAGAGTCTCTCTTTGGGACCTGCTGTGTCTTTTGGCCTTCTACTGTGTAACCCAACTAATCATTCTGCTTCTAACCCCCCTTGCCAAAACTCCAAACTTTGCACATAAGGCAGACCCTGGGTTAAGGTAGAGGGGTGGAAAGAAGGTGGAAGGGTGGTTGGGAGCCCCTCCTGGGGACTCTCATCTCTGGGAGGAGGACTGTGTTTCTGTATTACCACCTGCAAGACTGAAGACTTCACTGCACATCATGGGCAGGGAACCTTTTGCCCAGGGAGGTCACATAGCTGATGGTGAGGTTGGTACATACTGCCACAACTCCCCCAGCCCATGGCAGAACCTAATTCCACCTGATGATGAGGTAGGAGAAGTTTCATGGTGTGCTGGTTTGAGGCTAATCAGAATATTTTAATGGAGAAAATTAGATTATAGGCTGTGAAAGGAAAACACTGCTGATGTCTACTTCACTCATAGGCTTGCTGAGATGTGTAAGACTAAGAACATAAACATAGATAAGACTCTCGGGCACAGATTCTCTGGGGCTGTCTAGCTTCTTGCCTTCTCCTCTCTGCTGAATAACCTCACTAACCACTTTCCTTC
>WBNM01017442.1:5237-37189 GCA_013399055.1 Ramphastos sulfuratus | reverse complement strand
CAAGGCCTGTCTGGATGTGTTCCTGTGTGCCCTGAGCTAGATTGTCTGGTCCTGCTCTGGCAGGTGGATTGGACTTGATAATCTCTTTGGGTCCCTTCCAGCCCCTGACATCCTGTGAGCCTGTGGAATCTGTGTGAAAATCCAAAGTGTTTCAGAAACAAAAGCTGTAACCTCCTTCAAAGTTGGAGTTGATTGTGTTATAACAGGTACAGAAATCAGTGTGTTGCCAGTCATATAAATAGTTCTAAATGATAAACCAGTAATGCTTAACATCATCCTTAGGGAATGTAACAGTAGTACTTCTAATAAATTGCCAATGGATAGATATTTTATGTGATTCCAGACTGGGAGACACAGCAAGGACACAAACATGATGGAAATGTAAGAAGAGAATTTGTTTTAAGGTAAACCCCCACAAAAACCTTTTGAACCAGTAGCTGATGCCTGCTGAGAGCTGTCTGGGTAGTCAAACTCATTTAGCTTGGATGTAGTAAGCTATGAGCACTACAGTGTCTTTTTCTAGACAGACAAAGGGATGCCAGTACCAAAATGGTAATGGGACACAGATGGAACTGATGTCATCATTGTAGGATAAACTAATTGATCACTGCTGAGAGTGGTTTGCTCCACCTAATTCATCTGGCAGGTGCAATTTTCAGAGAAGTCATCTTGGGAATTCCCACAGAAATGCATTTCAATTACTTTATTTGTAAAATAAGAGAATAGAAAGGCAACCAACACACTAAAGATTGCAGGAAGTCCATTTTCTCAGTATCTCAGCAGTATAGAGCCAGCTTTCAACATCATCCACAGAACTTCACTGGAATGCAGGTAGAGAGGTGGCAATAAAGCAGGATGCTCAAGTCATGATTCTGCACTGTAGAACTTCAGAGAATGTTGTCTCTTTCTAATAGCCCAGAGCTTTCTTAGTCATCCTACAACACCAGCACCAGCATGCAGGGTCCTGAGGGAGAAACTCAGAGAAGATGGAGCCAGCCAGCAAAACAGCTGTACTTGAGGTCTTGGTGCCAATGTGTGTGATGAATGTGAGCTGCTTTGCTTCTTCCTGGCCAGGAAACCTTAGTGGTGGAAATGTTTGGGTGTAGGTTTGAAGAGGGATCTTGCAAGCCCACCTGCTTCTCTGGCTGGACTTTGTCTTGCCACACCCATGCTGCTCTGACATTCAGAAACCCATTGCTGAGGAACTTTTCTTTTTCATAGAATCACAGAATGGTAAGGTTGGAGGGGACCTCAAGGATCATCTAGTTCCAACCCCCTGCCACAGGCAGGGACACCTCCCACTAGCACAGGTCACTCAAGGCCTCGTCCAACCTGGAGGTTGGGAGGGAGCAGCCACAACCTCCATGGGCAACCTGTGCCAGTGTCTCACCACCCTCACTGTAAAGAACTTCCTCCTAACATCCACTTTCAAACTCCTCTCTGCCAGTTTAAACCCATTGCCCCTCATCCTGTCATTACAAGACCTCTTGTTACCATGGCTATTGGTCCCTAAGAAATGCCTTTATTTAACTGCAGTTTGAGTTATCTGTAACATGTAGATAAATGTGGTGTAAAGGACTTTGTCTGCTAAAAATTGCAGGGTGCTGAGTGGCAGCCAGGGAAGTGCTGCAGCTCTCTGTTCCAGCAGTGTTATACTCTGCCCAACTCTAACATGCAGGACTCATCCTGTGAGGTTTGAATCACAGCAAGAAGGAAGAAGAAGGTCTACCTCGCAGTGACTTGTGACTTCCACATGAAAGATTTTTCTCAGAACTAATTAAAACTTTGAGAAATCATCAGAACTTGAATGAATCAGTGCTGCATAACTAACAGCTTGTGTTAAAGGCTTTGAACAAATATCCACACTGCATCAGCAAACATGCAAATTGCTTCTTCATGTCGGGATGTGTCTCACCACAATGCTGTGCATTGATAAGAGATTTCTCTCTGTCTGTAGCTCTCCATACTTTTAAGTTTATTGCATTTCCTAACCTCTCTTTTAGGCCTCTTAATATATGGAGAAACACTCTAAAACGATTTGCCAAGCAAAATTTGCTGTGCTTCAGCAATAACTAGCAGTTACCAAAGTGTCTGAATTAAGGACTGAAACAAAGCTGGGACCAGTTAGTGTTCAATTATGGCTGTTAACTTTGGTAATCTTCTTTAAAGAGGATTATTGCAGCCATAAAATATTTTCCCATGGTTATGATGGCAGTTATGGAGAAGATTCATGACTTGCAAAACTTTTGTTTGGCATAATTCACTTCTGGGTTCTTTAAGTGATGCTATAAAGTAAGCTTCAGTTTGGAGAGGGAAAGGAGGGGAGAGGAATGCATCCAGTAATGAATATAATTAACACCTCTGGCTTCTTTTTCAGTTATTTTTTTCATAAGGACTAACTGCTTCATGCTTGAGCTGTTTCTTACATAGTTAGGCTCTTTGGATTACTTTGTACCTTCCATCTGTGTGCACAGTTAGTATGTGTCAACAAGCAGTGTGGTTCTGCTTTGGTCCTTTTGCAAGATGGTTAGAAGTTTGCAACTGGTAGAAAATTCTCTTAGTGGGGAGAGGCTAATCTTCCTGAACTGAGAGGTTTTCAGGTGTGTCAGTGCAACTGGTTCATAGGCTGATGGCTTTGCATTAGGAATTCACACTGGGTGTGCTTCATACTGCAGGATGTTAGGGGCTTTGGAGGGCTCTGCGAGTGTAGTATTCAGCCTGAGTAGTGTTGCTTACAACATTGAAGTTCTGTCTGTGCAACTGGAATCTGATTTTTCATTCTCTATGGACTTCTGCAGGTTTTCCAGAGTCCCTTTGTGGCTGTCACCACTTACTGATTCTTTAACTTTTGTGCTTTTTGGTAGCCAAGGATGTTTTTTTTTTTCTGTATATATGAGTGCAGTTCAAGAACAAAATGTCTGCTGGCAAAACCCAGTGAATAAACTTGCCAGCACTGATGTTGCTGACCTGGTTTCTGAGANCTGAGAAACTTCCAGTATGAGATGTAGCAGAAGGCTGTCCCTTTTCTGCCAGGGCTCTTTGCACAAAGAATGCTCTGCTGGTTATGGCCTCAATTACCAAGCTCAAGCCCTGGCTATGTTCACCCTCCTGATGTATCATGCTGCAGCACACTGCAGGTTTTTCTGCTTACTGGTGTATGACCACCATTAACCTTTGTTACTTTCCCAGTCAGGCTGCTCACACCTGTCACCTCCCATATGCAAAGCAACAGAACTTCTGCAGTAAGATCTGTGTGTGTGTGATTGTTGGACTTGTCATGAGTGTCAGTCCCCAGCTTCTTTCCCTTGCATTACACTGGTGAACTGGAACTCGGATAAAGGAGTTATGTACAGTGATGACAAGAATTGATTTCCAATTTCCTGTAGAATGACTCTATCATTGCTTGTGACTCAAGCAATTTAGCTTATATTACAGTGCTAGCTAGGGGCTATAGATCACCCTGACAGTCATCTAGTCACAGAGCATGCTGATTTTGACAAGATATTGAAAGAGAGATTTTACAAGAGTTTTCTCTGTGATACAGCCTAAAGTGCCATTTTCTATGGTTGGATCATGTGTAGAAAGATTTTGTCTGAGGCAGAATAAAAGTATTTAGTTCCATTTATCTAATTTGCTCTTAATCTTTGTTCTTGAGAGCCTTTGGAAAAACTGAGTGATCCTTTTGTCTTGGATCTGGTTTAGAACATGTTTGGGTTCAGCAGAAGTTCCAGGATCTTCCAGGAGTGGGAAGGAGCAGATTCTTGAAGAAGGAGAATTAAAGCAGATGCAAAAGTGGCCCTTTCCTGGATATACCCTGGCAGATTCAGTGCTTGGTGATTTGAGCCTTGCTGTGTTGGGTGAATAACACTGTACAGAAGCAGATGCCATTGCTGCCTTCATTAAAGAATTTCTGTTGTTAGATGATAACCTGATGTACTTTGTCACTGCTGGAAGCCATAGCTTTTTGGTGATCTCACCATCATCTGGCACTGCTCACATGTAGGTAGAGCTGGATGGGAGTTCAGTGTCCTGTTAATGTAAACTGCTTCCAAGAGTGCTCTTTATGGTGACATTGAACTTGACTGCAAGGCCTCTGTGACAGCTGAAGGGAGGACTGAGGGGCAGTGAGTGACCTGGGCTTCTGTGACATTCAGGTACAAGAAGATAGGGGTGGTCTGCAGCTGAAAAGGTCTCTTAGCTACCCAGTGGTGGCTGAAGTGCAGGCCTTGCCAGCAGCAAGCTCTGTGCTGCTTCATCTGAATGGGGCTGAGTGCTGGTGTGCTCTGTGTGTGCTCCCAGAGAGCTCACTAGAGGCAACAGTGTCTTCATAAGAATTCATCCATCAGGAGAGCAAGGGAGGTATTTATGGGCAGTCTGTGCCCACATGCAGCAGCCCATTTTGGTTTAGATATTCTGCTGAGCAACTCCACTTTTATGATGTCCTGGTCACTCATGTGTCTCATCACTCTACTCTGCTTTGAGCTTTATCCTCACAAATGCATCTGGAATGAATGGTGCCCACATCCTGGAGCTGATGGCAAATGAAGAATGTAGAACAAGGCTTGTAGAGGTAGACACCAGAAGATGTAGAGAATTCCTTGGACACTCTTTCCCCATTTGGAGTTGCATCTTTATTTAAATAAGGTCTCAAAATGTTGAAGGTTTTCTGTTTGAGTTAAGCCTGAAATATTTTTGAGAGCTGATCCCTAAGATTTCTTCAACTTCCTCAAGAACCTCCTGAGTCAGGGATTTAAACTAAAGCTTCCTAACATTGTCATGACATTGTGAGTCTGCCTTTGCCTCTTCAGGTTAAATGGAGCAGAAGTGACCATTGCTTGTCAGTTTTGCCAAAACTTTGTGTTACAAAATAAGCAGAAGGGCAAAATTAGAATTCCAGCTTGGACAGCCCTATACAAATTAAGGCATTGAAATGCTTAGCACATAAAGTCCTTTAAAATGAGTCAGACACAACTTCTCCTCCTCTAAAGTGACTTCCTTAAATTAAACCAATTCTCTTTCTGCCTTTAGATGACAGTTTAGGGTTTCATTTGCCTCAGATTGTCAGGCAGGATGAAAACTAATGAGACAAAGCTTGAAGTATTGGATTTTTAATTGGATTTTCAAATCAGCATCTATAGTGAAATGACAGCTACGAAGTAACCTGTACCCTTATGTTAAGCTTGGAAACAGATTTCTTTTCAAGAGATTCTTGAGGGCAAAGATGAAGACTTCACGTGGAAGGGGGATAAGAGAGTGTCTCTGGTTCTGTCCTGATGCACTAGGAAAGTGTGTTCATAAAGCATCTATCACATTGGTATTCAGACACTGAGAACAAGGAAAACTTTAACTGCATTTTGGTTTCAGGGCTTCCACCTTGTTAAGAAGTGTGCTGTAAGGAGCTCTGGGTGGAAACTCCATTTGCTATTAAGTTTCACAGTTTAAATCTAGTATGGAAACTGAATTTAGATGAAGCTCTTATGGAACCTGGAAGACTAAGTTCTGCAGTAGGCTTCACATTTTTGCCTTAGCTGTGTTATGTGTCTCACTGGGTTTGTGAGTTATACAGCACAGGAAGATGATTCTGAGAAGGTCTAACAGCAGCTTCTCAAGGAGACAGGACTTCACAAGAGGTAGATTGACTTGATCTATGTGAAGATGAAAAAAGAAAGCTCTGAAAAACATGCAGATGTGTTTGGAGGAGGTATGAGCACCCAAGTGTTTAGTAGTGATAGGAAGTGGTGAAAGTTGTCCTCTTCAGGCTGTTCTATTGAGAATGGGTCAGATTTTTGACCAAAATAAACAGCATTCCATGAAGTGTTCACTTGGATGTCTTGTGAGCTGATAACTAAACTTCCTTTCCCCAACACACTGTCAGAGAAGAGTGATAGTTTGATGAAAAGTAGTAGAATTAGTCTCAGTATTTCTAATGATCTCTTTCTTCATTTCAAGGCATTTGCTTGGGTAACAAAACAAAGAAAACAAAACTCCCACCTAAACCAACATGGGGGAAAAAAGCACCTATATGGTTTTGCTTTGGAATTGATGATTATGCAGAGCAAATTTGCTCCTTGATCTGTTGTATAGCCATTTGAGGTGTAAAGAGCTGTGTGTTGCTTCGTTGTTTGGAAGGCTTCATGAACATTTTTTGTTATTGTTGTATGTTACATTGGTAGATTTAGAATGAAGCTTCCTGGGGCTCTGTATTTGTCAAAGTCTATCTTAAAGATAAGTTTGGCTTTTCTCTCCCTGTTCTTGTGGTAGAGAAATCCTGATTTGGCAACTTGGATTGGAAGGAAGTGGATCACAAAAAAAAAACCCACCAATATTCAGAAATGTTCTCTGCCCTTAAAGCTGGAACAGCCTGGAACCATATGGAGCACCCTGGCTATGTGTGTGGAAAGGCTCAGGTACCAGTGAGTGTAAGACAGTGCTACACACCCATTAATTGCTATATCACAGCACACTTGGGTATCTACATGATGCAATGACTTTTTTTTTTCCCCCCTTGCATTTGTAATTAATTAGTGTTTGGAAAACATTTAAGAAATGTAAAGCTCTCAGTGAGAGGTAAATGCTATTAATTGTAATTACTGAGTAGGTTATTTCTTAGCTTTCATATGGTTCCTTTCCCTCTGGATAAACACGGAGGGATGCACACCTTCAGGGGAATGTGCTAAGTCCTGTTCTCACAGCAAAGCTGACATAAGACAGTTTGTGCTTGTTTTAGCAGCAGGGGGGAACCAACTACAATGCTAGAGATTTTCCAGGGATTGCTCTGGTGTCTTTTCATTATGTCCTGGTGAAAATACTTTGTCTGCAAACCAGTCAAGTTAGCTGAAATAAAAGCCCAGCTAGGTCTCTCCTCTGAGTGATTGCTTGAGCTGCATTTCTTTCAGATTGCTGTCTGGACCTGTGCAAACAATGATTCAGCTCATTTGTTCCCAAAATGGTTTTTTCACCTTAACCTTCCTGTGCTTCATCCCCTGTACCTTACTAAGCCTCCGACATCGTCACTCATGTTGTGCTGCATTAATGGCTTCAGAGGATTGAATGTGACAATATAATGGCTCTGTTCATACCTGTCAGGTACAAGCTGTATTAAGTAGTGCATGTGAAGCATTTTTAGCCTGTGATCAAAGTGTGGGAGGGAGATATACCCCAGGGGACTTATTTAATTGCTGTAAAAATTACTTTAACAGACAAATAAAGAATTCTTGAGAGGACAACGTGATGGGGGAGGTGCTCTCACTTCTGAGAATTAGGTCTGCAGCCTCCCTGGAATCACAGAGATGTATGAAGGTATTCACACAACTGGCCTGCTGCCATGGATGATGATACAAGCCCTTTAGAAAGGTCAAGCTGAGGGGCAGTGAGGAGTTGCCCTTTACGTGAGACAGAGGAGGAATGTGTAGAGCTCTGCCCTCAGGTGGGATGATCAGCCAGTGGAGTCTGCAGGGCAAGATTAACAGGCAGGCAACACAGGCAGTATTGTGGTGAGTGTCTGCCATGGACTTACTGGTTGGGATGAAGTATTAGGTCAGGCCTTCCTCAGACAGCTGGAAGATGCCTTTGTGTTCACAAGCCTTGGTCTTCATGAGTAACTTTAACCACCCCAATACCTGCTGGAAGCACAACCCAGGAAGACACAAGGGCAATGCATCCTGGACTGCATTAAGAAAAGCATAGGGCTGAGGCAGATGATCCTTCCTATCTCAACACCACTGGTGTGAGAGTCCTGTGTCCAGTTCAGAGCTGTCCCAGGTTGGGAACTATAGGGTTAAAATAGTCCTCTAGGGACTTGAAGATTTTGTTATTCAATCCCACAATTCTGTTACCTCTTCATAAGCTCAGGGCAAGGCCAGCTTGGTCTCCTTTCCTCCCCCTCCAGCCTTGGGTCGGGCAGGAGCTGCGTTATTGGGACAAACATGTAAGGACAGGTCTGGTTGGGGCCTCCAGAGGCTGTGCTTAGGCCTCTTGGATGGCAGAGGCATAGGGGGGAGGATTGGAGCACTGGGGATCATAGATTTAGTTTTGGGTTGGGGAAAAATTCAGGGGATTTGCTTATGGATTCTGTATCTGCTTTGTAATTTCTATCTCTAACTCTCTCTCCAAATACAATTCTGTTTTTGTCTCCAATTTGCTTGAGAGCTTCACTCTGTTGGCTCTTTAAACCCACGACAAGAGCTAAGGATGCATTCTTGGAGACTGGACAGGTTCCTGGGCAACTTGCTCTACTGACTTCATTGAGCAGGGTGAGACTGCATGATCTCTAGAGATTCACACACACAGTATCACACAGTATAGCAAGGTTGGAAGAGACCTCAAAGATCATCAAGTCCAACCCACTACCACAGACCTCAAGACTAGACCATGGCACCAAGTGCCACGTCCAAACGTGCCTTGAACACCTCCAGGGACGGTGACTCCACCACCTCCCTGGGCAGCCCATTCCAGTGGGGAATGACTCTCTCAGTGAAGAACTTCCTCCTCACCTCGAGCCTAAACTTCCCCGGGCACAGCTTGAGACTGTGTCCTCTTGTTCTGGTGCTGGTTGCCTGAGAGAAGAAAGCAACCTCCTGCTGGCCACAACCACCCTTCAGGTAGTTGTAGACAGCAATAAGGTCTCCTCTGAGCCTCCTCTTCTGAAGGCTAAACAATCCCAGCTCCCTCAGCCTCTCCTCATAGGGCTTGTGCTCGAGGCCTCTCACCAGCCTCGTTGCCCTTCTCTGGACACGCTCAAGCATTCCTTCCAACCTTGACTGTTCTGTGGTTCTGTGACACCTGCATTCTCTCCAGAAATTATTTATATGCAGGTGATGCTTGCTGTCTTCTTTTTTAAAGCCAGGCATTCCTGAGCAGTGTATAGGTTACAAATTTCTTGTAGGGAGTTATAAAATGCAGGTTACTACCAAATTTGGCCATTACACCATGGTGAGCTGCACGTGATTTATATGGCTCTTATGTGGAAATAAGGTAGTAACTGGGACCTGCCTGACAGAGACAGAACAGGAATCTGAAGACTCTTGCCTGTGCCCTGAGTAATTGCAGGGAATTTGAGCTCTCTGCTTTCATTGCTGGCACCTCAGCCTGTGTAATTGTACATGCTAACAACACCTCCAGTACTTGAATAACAGAATGTTTATTCTTGTCCTGTCTACATGCCATAAAAAAAAAAAAAAAGTAACTTCTACGGAGACCTAGTTAAGGTGTTCAAGTGTGAGAGGAAACCAAAGCAAAGTAGGGTGCATTCTAAGTCAGAAGTAGCATTAGCAGCAATAGGTTTGTCCCAGTAAGCTAAATGAGACTCCAGTTCAAAGAATCAGGCTGAAAAGAGAATACTTAGGGCAAGGACAGAGACACTGAGAAATAATTCATGTCAAAGTGTTGCTTTATGGCTGGTAGTGTTGGGGAGGAAATAGTCTTGTGCAAGTGAATGTCTAAGAGTGATTTCAGATCTGCTTGTTGGCTGTGTGTTATTGCATGTCGTAGTTGACCAGCAGGTAGCAGATGGTCACAGTAGCTGCAGATGATTCTGTTTAACCTCTGATACAACATCTAACATCTAACACAGTTGCAGATGTTATGCACTTACCCAATAGTAGAAGTGCAAGGGAGACATGGGCACACTTTCTGCAGGGCTGATAACAGAGGCTGTGTAGGCTGACAGTGATGGACCTTACCCAATAGTAGAAGTGCAAGGGAGACATGGGCACACTTTCTGCAAGGCTGATCACAGAGGCTGTGTAGGCTGTCAATGATGGACCTCACCCAATAGTGGAAGTGCAAGGGAGACATGGGCACACTTTCTGCAGGGCTGATCACAGAGGCTGTGTAGGCTGTCAGTGATGGACCCAGAAGGCATCCAGATCTGAAAAGGAGTTTTGGCTCCTGTGTCTTTTTGGCCTTTTGAGGCTGGTCTCAAGTTTTGGTTGGGAGGCAGATTGTCAGGCAGTTCTCTGCTCACAAAGGATAGCATCAAGGCAGATAAAGCTGAAGGTATAAAGTTTTGAGAGCAGAGTTCTTGTAAAGCTGCTACACAGAAGCAGCTGTTGGATGTTCCTCTTTTGCCTCTCTCATGGAATGAAGTGATATGGTCTCTGCTATGTAAGGGTTTTCTTCAGTGATATTGACTTAGTTCCTGACAAAAATGTATTGAGAATATTAGTAGCAGAACACTGGGAAAGTGGAACCACTCAGGACTGATGATATAATTGCTCTACAAAGCCATTTGTAAAGCAATTATGTTCTATTGTTCTCTTTTGTTCTCTATCTTTATAAAAGTGAGCCATCCTGGCAGGCTGGGGTGGGAGTGCATGGAGCTGGCTGTTATGTAAGGATATGAATAATTCCTGTGCATGTTTATAAAAGAGAAATGATGCCTTTACAGAAATGATGCTGGATTGTTTACATGTACAAAGCTTTATACAGAAGCAGCTTGCTGCTGTTACTTCTACTTCTGTTACAGTAGATGTGGCTACTGCTTTTCAACAGGTAGTCTTCTGGCTTCTGTAGGAAGGTTTTTCTTTGGTTTTGTCTTCTTTTTTTCTTCTAAAATGGATGTTGTTAAATGCATTGTTCAGGTGCTAGAGGTAATATAAATAAGAAAATAGGAACTGTTATAAGTTATTTTTTGGGGTGTGTGACAAGCTCTTATCTTCTTTACAGTGAGGGTGGTGAGGCACTGGAACAGGTTGTCCAGGGAGGTTGTGGCTGCTCCCTCCCTGGAGGTGTTCAAGGCCAGGTTGGAGGAGGCCTTGAGTGACCTGTGCTAGTGGGAGGTGTCCCTGCCTATGGCAGGTGGTTGGAACTAGATGATCCTTGAGGTCTCTTCCAACCTTACCATTCTATGATTCTATGATTCTCATTATCACCTAATGCTGCAGCAGGGTTGTGTGGGTAGCTGTAACCTGTCAGCGTATGTTGAGATTTTATTTGTTACCCTGTGTGGGACTTGAGTTTTATCATTTGCTGAAGCATCAATATCCATTTTAGCTGAATTGTCAGCATGCAATAACATGTCAAGCCAGGGTGAGGTTCTCAAGGATGGGATGAGTTCACCACTGAAAGTTGGGGGTTCTGTTCTCTGTGTCTCCTGTGTGCTCTTGTCAGAACTGCTGTCAACCAAGTCAGCCTGTTTGAAATGGGGGAAGGCTCAGCAGAAACAAGTTCGTTTCCTGTAGGTTAAAGAGCTGAACCAACTCCCAGAGAGATCAGTCAGATGCCATAGCCAGCACAAAAGGGAGGGAGTGGGACTGTGTGGCTACATTGCCTGGGGGAAAAGGGAGATGGAAGTGAGCAGGGAGCAGTAGCAGTGAGATGTTGGATCGCTGCAGCCTTTTGCAAGCATTCATCCTGAAGGCTGGTGTGAGTGTGGGTGAGCTGCTTTGGCTTCTTGCTGGTAATGCAAAGTACACAAAAAGGAAAGGCACATCACTACTGTGGCCCATCAGTCCTTCCAGTGTTTCACACCTATTGTGATGAGCATTGTGTTGCCTAGCTCACAAACCCAGTACCACATGCCTTTAAAGGAGTGGAATGGTTGTTTTAACTTCCATATGAAAGCCTATTTATAGCCTAATCTACACTGAATGTTGATTTTTTTTTTTAATGTACTTTAAAACCATTGAGCAAGGACTGTAACATGCAAACTGCAACCTATATATGCCCCAGTGAGAGTGAGAGCAAGTTAATTCTGTGCCTGCTTCAGCCTGGAGAGAACCTGCTTTGTCACTGGTAATGTTGTAGACAGGCTGCACGTCTTTTGGTGATGTGAGTGTTGCTTTTGGCTTGATTCAACTGAAGACCTGGTGATAAGGTGCATTTTGTGTGCACTGAAGCTTGTCAAATTACTGCTGCTCATGAAAGAGAGCACTGAACTGCAGAAGAGAAGCTCACAGGGGTGGAGCACTGCTGGGTAAGGAACTGGCTGGATGGTGGCACACAGAGAGTGATGATCGAGGGCACAATGTCCACCTGGAGACCAGTGCCAAGTGGCTCCCTCAGGGGTCAGTGCTGGCACCAGTGCTGTTTGACATCTTTGTCAGTGCCATGGACAGAGGAATCAGTGCAGCCTCAGCAAGTGTGCAGATGGCACCAAGCTGTGTGGCACAGTCGACTTGCTAGAGGGCAGGGATCCATCCAGAGGGACCTGGACAGGCTGCAGAGCTGTGCCCAGGCCAACCTCATGACATTCAACAAGGCCAAGTGTAAGGTCCTGCACCTGGGTAGGCACAATCCCAAGCACAACTCCAGGCTGGGTGGGGAATGGCTGAGAGCAGCCCTGAGGAACAGGCCCTGGGGGTCTGGGGTGATGAAAAGCTCAAGATGAGGCTGCAGTGTGAGTGCAGCCCAGACAGCAACTGTGTGCTGGGCTGCAGCAAGAGCAGTGTGGGCAGCAGGGCAAGGGAGGGGATTCTGCCCCTTTGCTCTGCTCTCCTCAGACCCCACCTGCAGTCCTGTGTGCAGTTCTGGAGCCCCCAGCACAGGAAGGACATGGAAGTGTTGGAGCCGGTCCAGAGGAGGCCACCAAGATGCTGAGAGGGCTGCAGCAGCTCTGCTGTGAGGACAGGCTGAGAGAGTTGGGGCTCTGCAGCCTGGAGAAGAGAAGGCTTCCAGGAGACCTTAGAGTAGCCTTCCAGGATCTGAGGGGGTCTACAGGAAGGCTGGGGAGGGACTATTGACAAGGGTTTGTAATGCCAGGACAAGGGGCAATGGGTTTGAAGTGGCAGAGGGGAGATTGAAACTGGATGTTAGGAGGAAGTTGTTTGCAGTGAGGGTGGTGAGACACTGGCACAGGTTGCCCAGGGAGGTTGTGGCTGCTCCCTCCCTGGAGGGGTTCAAGGCCAGGTTGGATGAGGCCTTGAGTGACCTGTGCTAGTGGGAGGTGTCCCTGCCTGTGGCAGGGGGTTGGAACTGGATGATCCTTGAGGTCCCTTCCAACATTACCATTCTATGATTCTATGAAATGAATTTATAGGTAGTAGGAGACCTGCCTGCAGAAATCATATGTTGAGTAAAATTGAGATCTATCTATCTATCTATCTATCTATCTATCTATCTATCTATCTATCTATCTATCTCAGTTATAATATAAATATTTGTGTATATATATAGCAGTTGTGGGCTGCCTTCCTGGGATGAATAGCTGAAGCATAACAGATGTGTATTGGTCTGAATTTGTTTCTGTTAAACTATTAAATAGCTGTAATCTCAGTTTTTAAAAGTAATGCTCACAAATTTCTGAAGGAGTTTTAGAGAAATACTGATAGTTACTAATCTCTTAGGTACAGAAAGGCAGAAGTAATTTACTGGTCAGATACTAAAGGAGTTGAAGCTTAAGAGAAACCAAAAGCATTCATCCAAATTTGGGTATAAGCAGAGAGAATCAAATGTTACAAAATACTTCCCAAGCTGGATTTTTCTCCTTATTTTTTTTCTCCAATCAAAATGGAGAGAGAACTGTTTAATACAGGGGCTTAGAGGACAGAATCAGATGTTTTGTCCCTGAAGATATTTTCGTGCTGCCTGTGCTGCTGGCTGGATGAGGATGAGCAGGGCACTTCCTTCTTGCCTCTCACTGTGAGCAAGTGGAGCTGTGCTGGTAGTAAAACCAATGCTAAGGGTGAGGAATCATTGTTCTTTAGTGCATTCTGTGAAAACCTTTGCTCTCTACAGCTCTGAAGGGTGCATCATTAAATCAGATGCCTAAATTTAAGAGTTCCTCAGAGGAGCTCTGGCTTCCTCTCATTATTTTCTGTTGGCAAAATGTCTTTAATAATGTGATATCACAACAATTGGGCAATTGAATCTGAAATGAATGATCTTAGATTACAGAAATGCTGGAGAAGTTGAAGATAATTGTGTTCATCATACGTTAATCTCCAGCTTGGCTTCTTGAGAATCACTGAGTAACTTCTACAAGAAGAGATTATGCTCTCCAGCCATTTATCTGCTTGAGTTTTTCTGCCTAAGAGTAAAACAGAGGATCTGAGAAGTGATTATGAATCTCTGTTGAATAAGGGATCACAGGAGTTCATAGAGCTTTATCATATCTAACTCCTACTTCCCACATTAAAACCTTCTATTCAAACCTTGAAAATCCTTGCTAGGTCATGCACCTGAGTTCTCAGGAAATACTGAATGGTCTTTAATGCCTTTTTCCCCCCTTTCTCCCTCTTCCCTTTTTTCTCCCTTCTTCCTCACATGGTTGTACTAGGGCTGAATTTTCACTTCAACTATATGCTGGCAATACAAACAACTTCCAGTTCTGTTCACTGGTAGCCTGTGCTCTTTCTATGAATGCAAACTACAACCTGAGAAGTGCTGTGCTTCTTACCTAGCTGTATTTTCATTTTTTTCTCAAGTTTTTACCTCTTCTTCCTGGTTCTACTTTGCATATCGCCTCAAAGAGTGAGCTCGATGATGAGACCCAAATAGCAATTTTATGTGGCATGAATTTGGTTTTCTGCTGAAATCTGAATGCCAAATGGCTGTGACCCAAACATTAGGAAGCACTTCCCAGTTAATGTTGCTGAACTATGTATAAGCCATCATGAAATTATTTCAGGTGTGTACATGAGACTCTGCTCCTTGAATCAGCACAGAATTCTTTGAAGTGGAGGTGTCTGCAGCATTAATAATACAAAAATTTGGCATGATAGCAGGAAAGAGCTGTCACAAGGTATTGTCAGCTCACCTGCTGGGGCCTTTAAAGTGCTAATTTAGATATCTAAATCAAGGTAGACCAGAGCTGCTTTGCAAATCTGAGCTTAGCCACTTCAGGCAGGGTTAAGGTAAGAAAAGGAGTTTCCCTTTTTAAAAACACAATGGAAAGAAGACTGAGAACAGGAAAAGAACACACAAATGAAATATGAAATTATTTCTCTGAGGGTTCATACAGTCATATGATGTGTATGTGTTTGCCCTTTTTGCCCCTCAGACCATTCCTTTAACCTTTCTTAACCAGGTTTAAATAGATTTGAAGAAAGGGACTCCAAGATGCTGTGTTCCTACACGAAGTGAATTGGTTATAACATTCTTCAAGCAAAAACCTGCCATGTGGGCTGACTTCTGACACTGGAGCCCCCATGGGAGAGTGTTCTTTTGCACTCTAAACTGTGGAAGAAATTGTTCCCCTGTCAGGGAGCAGCAATACCAGGGCAAGCCTGCAGCTAGCAGTGGTGACAGCACAGGATGGGCCATGACTGCCATACTGGTGGGGCAGAGCCCTACAGCACCTCTGCTGGATGAACAGGACTGCAAAGTGAGGCAGCAATTGGGACTAAGGCCATTCCTGAAAATCCCAACACGGGTGCAGGGGCAGTGTTGGGGATGGGCACAGCTGTGCCACAACTTGAGTTGAGGTGGAGCCCCTTGCCAATGGGCAGTGGGTGGGGGGACTCCAAGCTACAGCATGCAAATCTCCAGGCAACCAGTGCTGTTAGTTCTGCTGCCAACACAGTGCTTGTTCTCAAGGAGGGCCCCATCTCTAGGTATTTCTTCAGTAAACCCAGAGATTTTCTTGGTTTTATTAAAAAAAACCCCACAAAACCCCCAAACATTTCATGCAGATGCTCACTCTGATAATGCAGATCCATGAAGTTTCTTTCTTTATCTGAGGAAGAGATCATAGAATCACAGAATGGCTTCAGTTAGAAAGGACCTTACAGATCACCTAGTTGCAGCCCCACTGCCATGGGCAAGGGCACCTCCCACTAGAACAGGTTGCTCACAGCCTCACCCAGCCTGATCTTAAACATTTCCAGGGATGTTTAAGATCTCTCTGGGCAACCTGTTCCAGTGTCTCACCACCCCTACAGTAAAGAACTTGCTAATGCCCAATCTAAATCTACCCTGCTCTAATTTAAAACCATTGCCACTTGTCCTATCACCACATACCCTTATCTAAAATCCCTCTTCAGCTTTCCTGTAGGCCTCTTTCAGTTACTGGAAGGCCTTTCTAGGTTCTTTTCTTCTCCAGGCTGAAGGGAGATGTCTTGCCAAGAGTGAGCAGCGACATTTGTTCCAGCAAATGCTGCTTCCTTTCTGCTCAGTCTGCAGCCTTGGAGGAAGCAGCAGGCACATGGTATTTGCAACAAAACTTGTATGATTTCAGCAAAATTTTGCCCACATTTTCATATTCAATGATTGAGAGTGACAGGGAATTCACATAGTTGTAAGTGGCTTTTTGGAGCTGGTAAGATCTAGAGCAGAAGTGGGAGTAATTTATACGCAAATTATTTGCCATGCACGTCTGTTGGTGCCATTTACTACAAAAATATTAATTGTAATTAAATTAATCTGGTCCTGTGGAAATATAATCTTGACAAAGTGTGCTTCTTGCTGCCACAGAATGCTATTAGCTCACTGAGTTTTATGTGTTGATAGTAATTTAAGTACTGTACCAGTCAAAATAACTGCAAATTGCTGGTGCCGGATGTCATTAATGCAGAAAATCATTTCCCCACCCTAACCTTATTTTTGGTAATGTAAAAGAAAAAAAAAAAATATGAACATACTGTGCAGTTAATTAGGAAATTAACTGTTACCTACTAATGTTGGGCTTTGTTTTCTGAAGAAAATGTTTTCTTCTGCATGCAGGTCAGAGGATGAAACAGCAACATTATTAATTGCTCCACTGGAGGAATTGGTGGGGCAACCTTGCTTAAGTGTTTTTAGTTGACAAAAGCAGGTGATTTCAGGTCAGTCTTTCTTGCATGGGTTTATGTACATGGATCATTGAGAAGCTGGAGAGGGAATCAGAGTGGGCAGGGGAGGTAAAAACTGCTTGTCTAAGGAGATGAGGTGTAGGTGATGGATACCCAGATTCAAAGCCCTGCTCCACGATTGCCAGCTGGACTGGAATTTGGGCTTCCTTGAGGAATGCCCTCAGGATTTGGCTGCTGAAGTTCATGGGGCTGTAGTACTTACACTGCACAGATATTCATGGTGTGTGGGTTTTGTCTTACTCTTTTCCTTTTTGTCTGTTGGTGTAAGTCATGCAGGAAATGTTTAGTGTAAAACTAGGTGTGACAGCCTTCTTGAGCTTGAAAATACACTTTGGAACTAGGCAAGGTTTTTCCTGTTCTCCTTTACTGTGATTTGGATCAAACTGAAATGTAAAGAGAGAGAAAGGAAGGAAAGTATCAGCCAGAAGGTACAGAACAGCAGTGAAAAAGAGGAAGAGAGGTGAATGCAAAGAACAGAGAAGAGACACAGGGTATTGAGCACAGGGGTGGAAAAGGCAGAAAAAGGAAAAGGGAGAGAGAATAAGAGAAAAAATAAATGATCAAATATAAAAAGATGAGAAGTGGAGGAGAATTAAGGTCCAGATGGAGTTCTGTGCTAAGCTACAGAAGGAATGAGGGCAGGACAGGCAGTCTCATGCCTCTGTAAGCAGAGCCTGGCTGAAAAAAATGTGAGAAAAGGGTCAAGAATCTATTGACTATCAGTCAAACTCTTGACCTACTCGACTGCAAGGACTGTGATTTTAACAGTGGTGTTTGGGGCTTGCAGTATGTGAACAAGCTGAGGATTACTGCACCTGTCTATAGTCAGCCAGTGCTGTGGATGCAGAGGAGAGCCATGGGAATACATTTACATGCTCATGGAACAGTTCCCTTGGAACAGCAGAAGGGTTATTAAAATGCATAAAGTGTTTCCACAGGGAGAAGGGAGAAGGTACTGAAGGCTGTGCTGATCTGGTTGAGGGAGCCTGCATGAGAAGCAGTCAATGGGAAGTGAAACCAGATTAACTCAGATTAAAACAAGTGTCTTTCACCAGTGAAACAGATTACCAGGAAAGAGGGGAATCTTCTGTTTCCAAATATCTTGGTGACAATATTCTCCTTCTAAACATGGAAACTAAAAACCTATAGACAGAGGCAGTGTCCTATCTACTCTCCTTTTGGCATTTGAAAAAAAAAAGGATCATGTCTCTGCTACATAACTGTGCTCAGAGCCCACATTGTCACTTCTTTACCACGAGCTCTGCTTTCTTTTCCCATTACTGTTTTCCTGAGTGTTGTTCCTTTGCTTTGAAAGCAGGACCAGGGAAGAAAAATGGAACAAAATGTTTTCCATGAAGACAACTGAGGGGAGTTGGGGGAGCAGATTGCTGCAGGCTGCTGTCGTAAGAGGGTGTTGCAAGGACGAAGCGTGCCTTGGTCTTCATCCCCTCTGGGCACTGGCTAAGAAGTAAATGTGACCTGAAATTGCAGCTGAGGGTGTTTTAGTCTAGATGGGAAGGGAAACTTTTCAAGTGAGGAAGGAAAATGGGACACAGGATTTACTCAATCATTAGAGATTTTCAAATAAAAGTTAGACAAATATCTGTCTGGATGGCTTCAATCATGGTAGGAAGGCAGGCTTGGATGATTCATAGGTATTCCCATTTGGAATTTCTAGGATTTTCCCTAGGAGTTTTGATTTAAAACATGTTTTGTTCAAACAAGTCCTGTTGCCCAAGTGGCTCTGATTTCTTTGTCAGTGCTCTCATCTTTTCCTCATTTATCAGTCTGCAAGTGTTTGTAATATCAGTTCCCTCTGCTCAGTTTGTTTGATTCTCACTGATGGAAGAATCCCTTTGTAAAGGGTTTCATCCCAGTCCTTTTGGGAACTTGCTAGTAATGGCACCTCAGATATCAACCTCCTGTTCATGTCTATGCTTCAAAGCTAGGTAGATACTTTAAATCTATTTGCTGTGTACTTTAGTCCTGTTGTGTTCATTAGGTGCTAATTCAGAGGCTTTATATGAAAATTTGCACTGCTAAGCTAACTGGAAGACAAAAGCAAGTTTGTTACACAAGAGGTAGTCTCCAGAAAATAATGTTGTTGGCATTGATTACATTCCTGGGTTGTTTTGTGCTGCTTGAATGCTACATTAATCATCCCATTCACCTGCACCCAGTAAAAATGGGAATAATGTTACCACATTCACAGTCTTTGGGGATGCACATGTCGTGGTAGGCCTAAACAGGCCAAATTAGGCTTGTACATGTCCTGGCTTACGCAGACATGTTTTTCTGCTCTCCCTCCTTCTGTTTTGGGGAGAGCAACCATGGGAAAAGGGACAAAGGACCTGGTGCCACTTAGTCTGGGGTCTGGGGTCAGTCCAGCAACTGCGGTAAACAAGGTGCACATGATTGCCTTATGCAAGGCTGTGATCTNTATATATTTAATGGTTATTTCCAGATCCTGTTATAACCTGTATATAGTTTCCATGACGTTGCAAAGAGCCTGTTATTGTTATTATGAAATGGTGGTCGGGGTGGTGTGAGTTCTGATTATTTAATATTAATAAACTAGATATTAATATTTTTGAAATATCACCTTGCAGTAGCTAATTACCCCTTCCGTGACAGCACAAGCAGCCTCAAGCCAGGGGTTAGTCTCACTTGAAATCAGTTCTACCACTTACAAGGGGAAATACCCAACAACCCTGAGTTTTGGGACAATGAGCTTTTGCACAAATTTATATCCACTTTGGAAAGAGTAGATGCACAGAACTGTTTTTAATATATAAAATGCCACCTCTGCTTTCTGTGTGACCATGACTAGTTTGCTCTGTTTTCCCTGGAATTAGAACTTTCCCCTTCCCCGTGGAAAGGCATGGATGGCAATGGCTCAGGAATCCAAAGTGTGGAGTGTTGGGCCATGTCCTCCTGGAGGACTGCAACAGGCTGCTGGCTCATTGCAATGCAGGCTGTCACTAGCAGAGGAGAGAAATATCTCAACCTCAGAAACCACTGCAGATTTCCTGGGCCAACTTTCAGAAGAGCTGCATCAGCTTGGAGCGCTCAGCTCCAGGAACACATCAAGAGCTGTCAACACAGCCCAGAGCCATAAATATTTAATTCATCTTGACCCTTTTGATGTTGACAATGAATGTTGTTCTCTTCTGCTGCAGATCTGGGACTATTATGCTGACAGTGATACCAGTCAGTTTGTCAAATGGAATGACACTATCTCTCCACGTTCTGTTCTTCATGGTCATGGGGTTCTGTCAGAAGTCTCTGCACACAGTGCCTAGACTGTCTGAAATTTATAGCTGCAATCCAACTCAGAAGTAGAACAGACCAGCATAATTAGGCAATATATCTTGTTAATGGTAGTTTTATGCAACAAGGTACACAGAGTAATACTGTCTGTCTGCAAAAAAACCCCACATTAACTAATGATAAAACTCTGAATGCTTATAAAAGTCAAACATTATCATTGTCATTTTGCCTTGCCACTTTTTTTCCCCCCCAGTTTATTCTTGCATTAACAACATTCAAAAATATTTGCACTGAGCTAAGGGTATGATTTATCTGTAGCAACTGTTCTTTTTTAGCTGACTTTGCCTGTTATGAAGATGAAGCAAGTCAAACGGGGCATGGCTGCCCAGCAATTACACTGGCACATTGATTCCCTAAGTCTGGAGAGTACATCAGTGTTTAAAACAGAGTGGTTTAGTGAAACAGGTAAGTCATGTGAAGTGAGGCAGTTAAAATGGTTGTTGGTTTCAGCTATCAAAAGAGAGGGAGAATTACACCTAAAGTAAAAGGATGATTATTGGTCATCAGAGCGAGGATAATTTTTAATGTAGCATGTTTCATAGTGGTAGGAGCTCAAAAGCTGAACATTTCCTATGCAGTCACTTCAGGTAGCAGGTCTCTGTGCAGTTTGGTTTGACTCAGCAACACTAACACAGTGATTTATAGGCTGGAAACACAGACTGATGCTATGATTTAAAGCTTGATAGAGCTCTCTCCAAGTCTGTTAACATGTATCAAGTCTCAAGACATGACATTACCACCCAGCTCTTCTGGGGAGTGCTACAAACATCTTGTGGTTGTGTATTTCCTCCAGAAAAAGGGACATCAGTGGAAGTACAGCACATCCTAGTATCACACAGCAGCCTCAAACAAGGTGCCCCCTCCCATGTCTGTAAAACCATCACGTCTCTGGTTTCTCCCCACCTGTGCTGGGACAGGGCCATGATGGACCTCGAGTTCTTTTGTTGGCCTGGGAGCAGTTTTCCTCCCTGCTTTCTCCTGAAGACAGCATCCCTCAAATAACTTCATTTCAGAGGGCAGGTTCATGGAACCATGCTGGCTGCTAGGACATAACTTCATCCAGCTTCTGACTTCCTTTGTCACTCATGATGTTTCAATTTCAGTCCTGGCTAAACTGCCTGCTCTTCTCATAGGCTGTGGATGAAATGTGCTGCAGGCAGGTGACTGAATGTGCTCTGTCTGTCACCAAACTGTGTGTCCTGTCTGAATCAGCTCCTGTTCTGCACTGGCCTGCTCCATGGGTACTGAGGAAGTGAGCACAGGAATTCCAACTACACTTTGGTGACCATCTGTAATAGCTAGCTGCAAAATCACACCAGTTGGGAACATTTTCATATGGTTTGTAGTCTCTGCTTCAGAGCAATTCTCTTAAACTAAGAACTATAGGCTACTCTCAACCCCCAAGGGACAGCTACATCATTTGTCTGTCAGCACCTGATGTAAGTTGCCTTTCTTCTCTTGTGGTTCAAGGCAAGTCAAAGGAAGGGAATCAGTTCTGTCTGTCCTCAGCACTGAACTGTGCTTTGGACTACTACAAATTTACCTGCATGCAGGGAAAAGAACCAGCAGGCCCCATCTACTCAACTTTCCCCTCAAACCATACTAATTTAATTAAAACCTGGAGAAGAGTAAAGGGATCACTTCAGGGCATTGACTGTGGCTTCAAAAAATGACAGTNTGGAAGTGTTGGAGTGGGTCCAGAGGAGGCCACGAAGATGCTGAGAGGCTGCAGCAGCTCTGCTGTGAGGACAGGCTGAGAGAGTTGGGGCTCTGCAGCCTGCAGAGGAGAAGGTTTTGAGGAGACCTTAGAGTAGCCTTCCAGTATCTGAAGGGGGCTACAGGAAGGCTGGGGAGGGATTATTGACAAGGTCTTGTAATGACAGGACAAGGGGCAATGGGTTTGAAGTGGCAGAGGGGAGATTGAAAGTGGATGTTAGGAGGAAGTTGTTTGCAGTGAGGGTGGTGAGACACTGGCACAGGTTGCCCAGGGAGGTTGTGGCTGCTCCCTCCCTGGAGTTGTTCAAGGCCAGGTTGGAGGAGGCCTTGAGTGACCTGTGCTAGTGGGAGGTGTCCCTGCCTATGGCAGGGGGTTGGAACTGGGTGATTTTTGAGGTCCCTTCCAACCTTACCATTCTATGATTCTATGATTCTATGACTATTTAGTTCTCATTTAGAGGGGAGAGGTTAAATACTTTGGGGTTTATAGTATCTACCTCTTAATTTGTGATGGTTAAAACTGATGTTAATGATGAAATACAGTGCACAAATTAGGTTTTTGGAATAACTTGTTGACAAAAATATCTGAATTAACGTGATGGGAATCAGAGCCTAAACATTTACAAAGGAAAATAATCAATAAGTTTAAATGCTGCATCAGGAGAAAATACCTACAGAAAGTTTGGTCTGAAAGAATTCCTGCCTCAAGGCATACTAAAATACATGACCCAAACAAACAGGAAAAAAAAGAAATATGTTGAAACAGTCTCTTTCTGCAGGAGGCTGAAAAGGCTCTGCTGTAACCATGTGATGGCTTTGCTTTTATTTAAATGCATTTTGCAAATTTCATGTCACAGAACATGAACATTTAAAACCTTTCCTGAAAATATTTCTTCTCCCATCTTAGAACTGGGTTGGAATTATTATTACTATTCTTTTGTAAAATGAACCTTTTCTTTCCCAACGAGCATTTGCTTTCCCAATCCACTAAAATGTACAGCTCTGCCATACAGTAATTCTACTTTTGTTCAGATTTTTAGGGCAGGGTGTTTTGAAAGCATGGAGTAGATGACACTGGCTGGATTTCAGCCCACTCATTCAAACAGGAATAGGTGGCTGGGTGAAATGGTTGAGGTGCTGCAAGGCAATGCTTTATCTATTTTGCAACTAGTTCTATGATATTACCAAGCCTGTTAAGAAATGGCAAAGGGCACTTTGTGTTCCACTTGTTAATGTCTTTCCATGCCTAATGCTTCCATGTCCAAGACTCAAACCTCCTTATGGAAAAGAGGACAATCTCATGCTGCATTGGGTACATGTAGCAGTCAAACAGCGGCCAGAGAAGTGCCCATGGTAACTGGCCAAGATGGGAACCAGCAGGCAATCCAGTGCCTGGGTTTGATGCATTTCCTCTCCCTTCAGATGCGTTGCTGTCTCTCAGCAGCACTCAGGAGCCAGGATGTTCATCCCAAGATCTGTATTTTATGATCTTAGTTTTTCAGTTCTTTATCATCAGCTTAGATGAGAGGCTTAGAGCAGTGTGAAGAGTGCATGTTCATTACTTATCTGCTTAAGCTGTCTGGAGGGGAAACAAATGGAACACTGCAAAGCTAGCTCATGTCAGCTGTCTGGAGCACACTTAGGCTCCCTGCTCTAGTTAGTACCTGGATGCTGTACAGTTCTCCATGGTGCTTTTCCAGGAGGCACTTAGTAAAACACTGAAGTGCTTTTAGTGCCACTTCACTAATGGGGAATTGAGCTTCTCTGCAACCAGAGGAGACATGGAGTCCCCTTCACATGCTCCAGAGTGGTTCAGACCCCTTGCTAAAGAGGTGTCGAATTTCCCTCTGGATGTATCCACTTCTCTGCAAAAGCCTAAGGAAAACATAAACAGCTTGGTTAGGCTTGTGCAATTAACTGCCAGTGATTGCCTGCCTGGAGGGATTAGACAGGACTTTTTACTGCTTCTGGCTTCAAAACATAGATCAAGTGAACATCTAAATGTTGCTGTTCAGAGAGCTCTGTGTGCTTGCTCAGCAGACAGAAAATGTCCTGGCTTAGCTATCCTTCCTATGCCTCCCTCAGGTTGGTTTGGTATTCTCAGAATCCACTCTGGTGAGCTTTCTGGTGGAGACCTTTGCTTATGGAGGGGATTTGGTATGGATATTGATGTCTTATTTTATGCATTTGCTGTTTCAATTGAGGCTCTAATGGTAGAGACATCTGGTAGAGAAATGAGTAGAAGAATTATAGTCAAACAACCTCCCTATATTTACATTCTGAAACCTCCACCAATCAATGTTTGCACTGTCCTCAAAACTTGAAAGTTACAGTCGAGTTGTCTTGATTCATTTTGTTTTTACAGCTCCTTGGGGACAGTTACATCTGAGACTGCACTACTGAGTACAAAATAATCCTGTATCATTTAACTATCAAGCTTTGCATAAATATATTTTTAGCTTGAAAGAGATTGAGATGACCTGATGAGGACACTGCACTTATTTCCATAGCTACTGCTGACCATGGGCTGTAGATCCTCTGCCAGTTGAGCTGTTCTGGAAATGGCTTGCAGCACATGCAGTCTTTTCCCAGCTCCTATCAACAATGCCTACATCTCTAGCAGTAAGGGCTGTACCCTCTGGCATAGATAACTGCTGCTATCATGTAAACAACACATGGAAATGCTGAAGGGAAAACCCATGTGTGTACTGTGCACCTTACTGGAGTGTGGCAAAATGTTTTGTTTGGGTGATGGGACCCGAGTCAAGATCTGTTGTTGTTCCCCCTAAGGCAAATTGCCATCCTGAACTCCAGGCCCCATCTGTTGAGGCTGCTGCTGGCAGTACTGGATCTGTGCATGTGCCAGTTGAGGTGCTGGCACTTCATGCATTTGCAACACAGGGCTGTGTTTTCTCTTGTGCTTCAGGTTGTGCCTGCTGCATAGATGTCTGAAGTGAGGCAGGTGCTGCAGTGTTGCTCCAGCTCTCAGTGCAGGTTCCAGAGCTAGCCACCTGCCCTTGCACAACACTCACCCTCCCCCCTTTGCTGCCACTGCACTGCTCCAGCTCTCAGTGCAGGTTCCACAGCTAGCCACCTGCCCTTGCACAACACTCACCCTCCCCCAGAGCAAGTACCTTAATGCTTCAGCCCTTTGCTGCCACTGCACTGCTCCAGCTCTCAGTGCAGGCTCCACAGCTAGCCACCTGCCCTTGCACAACACTCACCCTCCCCCAGAGCAAGTACCTTAATGCTTCAGCCCTTTGCTGCCACTCAAATGGAGCCTGTGAGTGGGCAACCACAGCACACCCATCAGGTTACCTTCTGGTGGAGTGAGATAGGCTGTCACCAGGGTAGATAAAGAAGTCTCTGCAGCAGTCTGCTTGCACTGGGGTCCTTTGTCATGCAGCTCAGAGAGCAAATGCTTTCAAAACCAACCCTCTGTGTTGTGGCAGCATGTGGGTGCCTAGAGGCACTGACGTACTTACAGCGAGAGGGAAGTGAGGAGAGTGAATGTGAATTATTATTAATAATAATATTAATGAAAAAGCTCCCAAAGATCAAAGACTTTCAAATTAATTATTCCTAGTTACAATATACAGCATGAAAAGAGGCTGCCTAAACCAATAATAGGCTTCCAGTCCTTTCCTTATTAAATTAATTTTGTTTCAGATCTACAGTTTTTTCCCCCATCTGTGCAAATTTTTAATCAATATTTAAAAGAAGAATTAGAAAGGAAAGGTTAAGGAGAGCAGAAGCAGCAGTGAGCCAGCTGAGAATGGAGCATGGGAAAGAAATAACTTATGAGATACTGAAGTATTTTTGAATAAATATCCTTTTTTAGGACTATTATAATTCTTTTTTTCTGAATAATCTTATGACCAGATCCTGCATTTCTTGGGCATTTAAATCTCCCATTAACCTCAGTGCCACAATATTCAAAGAAGCCCATCTTGCCTTCTGTGTGCTCAGTGGGACTTTGGATTTGTGAGGAATGAAAAATTGCATCTTTGGGATAATGCAGCCATCCTTTTACTCAAAAACTGATGCTAGAGATTGAAGGTAATGCTTCTGCATGAATCATGCTTACTTAAAATATGATCATTGCCTAGGTTCATCTGAAGTACAGATGTGAATTTTCCTGCTGTCCACGTGGATGAATATGAAGTTCGTAGTTCCTCTTAGGTTTGCTAGCTTCTCTCTGAGCACAAAGCCCTGCATGGAAGTGCAGAGCTGACAGCAAAATTCTTGATGGCTTCAGAGCACCCAGGAAATCACTCCAGATACCTTAACAGAATTAAACAGGAAAGTATTTACTTTTCTCATTAGACCCACGGGAACTTTTCCATAAGGCTTTGTTCACACACACCCATTCTGTTTGGCTAAGGCCATTTATTCTATGTCTGTCATTTGTGAATGTATTAAACACCAAAACCAAACCAAAACAAAACCCCCAGCTGATGTAAGATAGGTTCTAGTTGCCTCGTGTGCTTTTTACTGTAGCTCTCTGCATAACAGCATGGCTTACACATGTTTTTCCACTGTTGGTATTTTATTTAGGACACATTTTTGAGCTGATGCTTTAAAAGGCTTATAGAGTCTTTTGAAAGTATTACTTAAATAGACCATTTAATTCTCAGTGGGGAGTCCTCTCCAAGAGGAATGACATTCTGGTTGAAAAGTATATTGCAATTAAAAGGAATTGTTTTGACCAGAGGGGAAGAGAGAAAAAAAAACCAATGTGCTTTTAGTCTTCTGTGATTCTATACCTCCTCTCCTCCTCTCTACAAATCATAGTCCTAGTTGTCTAAACAATAGGCATTTGGATGTCTAGCTGAGTCCTCATGTCTGTCATTAGCTGGTACATGCTCGAAATAACAGGAACTTTGCACACCAGATAGGTACATCCCAGCTCAGATTCCTCTTCAGCTCAACCTGAAGGCAGCTGCTCGGCTGGGAATTTCCAGGGCAAAGCTGCCTGGGGTGCTGCAGCAGAAGCAGAAGGTGTAGCAGGAGCAGAGTCTGTCCTGTCTTTGCCAAACAAATGGTGTTAAAGGGCTGTTATAGCCTAAAGCTGTAGGAGTTGCTGTGGTAGGAATTCATCCTGAAAACAGGGAGCTGCTGTGACCCTTCCTTGGCAGCCTCTTGTCCTTGTGGTGAATCTGAGTGGGAATCTCTAAGTGACTCCTGGCTGTGCCTCAAAAACAAGTGTCAAATATTTTTCCACTTGCTGTAAAGTAACTGCCCACTGGGATGCTCATGCTGAGATGTCCATGCACAGCTCAGCACAATCTGTTTCCTGCTTGCTGGATTCTTCTGATTGCATCAGAGCTGTGTGCTGTATNTTGGAACAGGATGATCTTTCATGTCCCTTCCAACCTTACCATTCTATGACTCTATGATTCTATATGGCATCATACCTGCCACAAACTCTTGTCCAGATCTGACTGCATCTTTGGATTCAGCCATACCCAGAACCTGCTTCCTTTTTCAGAACCTTTGAGCACTTGCTTGACAATTTGGTTTCTGGTAACCTTTTGCTTAGTTTTAATTCCTCTCATTTATGGAGGAAAGACTTCCCCACCTGACAAACCCCACCTTTCCTCCAGTCTGCCTCCTCTCTCTCATTAATTTACACTGCTTGAGGGCTGTCTGCTCTGCCCTGATTGCTGCTGCTGTGTGGAGAGCTCTTGGGTTGCCCCTGGAGGTGCCTCTCTTTTCTCTGCCACATAAAGGAAGCCTATCACAGTATCACAGTATAAGCAAGGTTGGAAGAGACCTCAAAGATCATCAAGTCCAACCCATTACCACAGACCTCAAGACTAGACCATGGCACCAAGTGCCACGTCCAAACCCGCCTTGAACACCTCCAGGGACGGTGACTCCACCATGTTGCTGTGTGGCACCACAGATGTGATGAGTCTTGCTACTGGTCAAAGACCACCTATGTGCTGTCCTCTTAGTTCTTAAGTTTGATCATCACTCACAAACCTTCTTGGGAATAATTGCTTGGCATCCCATCAGGCTCATTGATAAACCATTTCAGGTCTTCCATCTGCTATCAACCTGTACAGGAGCAGTCATGACTTGGAGAGTCTCCATCACTAGAAGTGACAGATCCTATGAAAAAGCATTGAACAGGGTATTTCAAAATAACTTTTTGATACCACCAAGATTTTGGGATGCCTTGCTTTTTAGAAAGAGCTCAGCAAAGAAAATAGAGATGGGGGAAACTAGACCATAGAGCTCTAATTCTATCAGGTTTCAGTCTTGTTCACATCCCAAGGATATAGAACTTGGTTAGAAGACTCAATAATCAATATCCCCACCCCTTGTATTTAAACACAAAAAACAGATTTAGAAGCAGCAGAGTTACACAGCTGTTAATTAACCTGTGCATATTACAGAAATCTGGATTCTTTTTTTTTTTTTTTGGCTAGTTTGTTTTCATGTATGGTATGGGAATTCTGTTTTTCTCTTTCAACATAGTTAGAAGTGAACAGACCAACTTAATAAATGCAATAGGCTATCTTAGAGGAAGCTTCAACTCTGTAATCTATCATTTGTTTAATCTCCTCACTCAAGGTGTTGCTGAAGTGCATTTGTTGCTTTTTTTCATTTTCTTGCCCAAATTAAAAACAATCTTATTAGGTCAGCACCATATTTTAAACCACTCTGAAATGTCCATTTTATTATTTAAAAGTAGATCAGCCTTAGAATCTTAGAATTAGTTAATAGAGGAAAGGCAGATGGTGATAAAGAAAAGCTTGGCAGGGAGTGGGGAGATCTGAGACCTTACAGAGGAGCCTGTTCAGTATGTTTGAGGAGATGTCTGTGCATGCATGGCCTTGTTCCTTTTGTCCCTTGAATCCATGCAGTCCATAGCCTTCATGAGCATGGTGAACCTCAATGACATCTAATGGATAATAAGAAATTATTTTGCTGCTCTCACTTGGGGATATGAATTTATTACTACTCTCAGATCTATTTCTTTTCTTCTTTTGTAATGCTTTTCAGGAAGGGAGGCTCCTCCTGACAAAAATGGAAGTGTTCATTTAAAATTATTTTCTTCTTTTTCCATTTTGCCATGGCTGATCTGTAGCTGTGAGGAACAAAACAGAAAAACAGAGCAGCTGAAAGAAGAGCAAATCCTACATGCTGAAGAAAGCTGAAGGAAATGAAGGACTTGGCCTTTTGTGCTTACACAGGGTTTTGCTTAGGTTTGTGTAACTATTAAAAAAGTAATTTGGATTATTTTCTTCCTATATGTTTATAGGAGACAGTTCTTAGTCTATCTAATAACAATAACTTCAATTTGCATTTCTGAGCTGCAAGTTTCTTACAGCACAGCTTTGCAAGCTTAGTGACAGAGCCTGTTAGCTGCACCACTTTCCTCTGTGTTAATTTTCTAGTGGTCCTTATAATTGCTGATGACAGAAGAGTTGAATCATTACAAACCTTTTGTTCATGAGAACTGATGTTGAGTTTAGCAACACCTGTAGGGTCCCTTTCAGCACCATTCTGAATTTCCTCATCACTTCTAATCTGCCTCTAAAATTGCCCTGGAAACCAGGTAGCATTTGTAATCCACTTAACTCATCTCTGCATCAGCTCTTAAAGAGGTGATGAAATTAAACA
The DNA here is from genome assembly GCA_013399055.1 of Ramphastos sulfuratus. Lineage (NCBI taxonomy): Eukaryota > Metazoa > Chordata > Aves > Piciformes > Ramphastidae > Ramphastos > Ramphastos sulfuratus. The sequence continues at coordinate 7,781 of WBNM01017442.1, read as the reverse complement.
TCTCTTTGGCCATTAGGACAAATAATAAATGAACCTGACCTGACTAAGAAACAACAGTGATCTCAACTGCTCAAGAGCAGCTGGGAAGACAAAGTCCTTTAGAAGTAAATGTCTCTTGAAGATCATCAGGGGGCAAGAGAAACTCTCTAGGGCAGCTTCTTTTCAAGGTGTACAGCATGTTTGATCACTGAGCCGTGTAGGCTGCTGTGATATGGATATCTAAATCTTAATGGAACTTATTTCCATCCCCTTTGGTGTGGATAATGACCCCAGGGATATTTAGTTTAAAGAAAAGTCACTTAAAAAGAGCAGTTTGATCAAAGCACACAAAATGGGTCTTCAGTGAGCACAAATTGAAATAGAGGGAATTCTGTTTAATCTTAAGGAAAAGAAAAACCCTATTTTACTCCAAGGGTGATCAAATGCAGCAACAGGCTGTCCACAGGGGTTACAGAGTCTCCTTCTTTAGAGATATTCAAAAGCCAACAGGCCACAGCCCTGAGCAACCTGCTGTAGATGGCTCTGCTTTTGCAGGGAGGTTGGACTAGCTGATCTCTGGAGGTGTCTTCCAACCTCAACAGTTCCATGATTCTGTGAAATAATGATGGGATGAAAAGATGAGCCAGGTGACCATGGCTTGGCCTTTTTCATTACAAGGTCAAGCAGACATTTGAGAAGTGTAATGCTGAAGTATTGTGCTCCTCTTCTGGCCTTTCCAGCCTCACAGTTTGGTACCGTTGAGAAGCAGAAGGAGAGGATGTAGAGAAGAAAGAACAAATCACAGAATCATAAAATGGTAAGGTTGGAAGGGACCTCAAGGATCATCCTGTTCCAACCCCCTGCGATAGGCAGGGACACCTCCCACTAGCACAGGTCACTCAAGGCCTCCTCCAACCTGGCCTTGAACACCTCCAGGGAGGGAGCAGCCACAACCTCCCTGGGCAACCTGTGCCAGTGTCTCACCACCCTCACTGCAAACAGCTTCCTCCACTTTCAATCTCCCCTCTGCCAGTTCAAACCCATTGCCCCTTGTCCTGGCATTACAAGACCTTGGAAATAGTCCCTCCCCAGCCCTCCTGCAGGCCCCCCTCAGATAATGGAAGGCTACTCCAAGGGCTCCTCAAAGCCCTCTCCCCTGCAGGCTGCAGAGCCCCAACTCTCTCAGCCTGTCCCCATCGCAGAGCTGCTGCAGCCCTCTGAGCATCTCTGTGGCCTGCTAACAAGTTTTGGATTTCCCTCTGTGGGCAGTAGAATGTAACTGCTTTGTGCTTGTGTGTGCCTTCAGTGCTGGGATAAAGACTGGATTAATTAGCTTGTGCAATAGTGGCTATACAAATCCATGTGTGGTCCTTGTGTTCTTTGTTCCTAGAAATGAGACAAGGCTGCTGCAAATTCAGTTTTAAGGGAAAAAAAAAACCCCATGGAACTGAAAGGGAAAATGATGGCCTTTTTGAATCATCTAGCAGCACACATTCATTCTGGGCACATACTTGGCAGAGCAGGTGGAATTATTTACTGACCAAAGATCATTCATCAGCATGGCAAGCTATGGGCATTTCAAACCAGAAAAAAAAACCCCTAATAATAAAGCCTTCACCTGACTACATAGTTCCTCTTTTTAATTTATTGTTCACAGTGGGTGGAGAAGATTGAAATTATAGAGGTGATTAAAAATGAGCAGACAGCAATTTAGCAAAAGTAGTCTGAGAGTTTGGAGAAATATCCAGATCTAAGTGGATGGAGTCTGAAATCAGCTGCAGTCACTCATCCTGCACTCAGACTATGCCTGTCACTGGGGCTGGCTGGTTTGCAGCCACTTTCTAGCTGTTGGGTTGGTGGTGAGGTGGGTGGGGAAGGTGAGAGCAAGGCAGCAAATTGACTAAACTGCAGTGGGTGGCCTAGCAGTGAGCCAAATGCAAAGCCTCACTGCAGTCATGAGAGCTGCAGCCTTGGAGCATGCTCAGAGATTAGCAATACATTGCCTGCTTGTCTCCAAGTGTGCATACCTAGGGAGACACAAGCTTGAGGTTTTGAGATGTATGCTAAAGTTTCAGTCTCCTTGAGTCTGGTATTCAGTGGATGCAAAAGACCATTCCTGTTGGGTAGTTCCAGCAGACAGTTGATCTATTGTGCATTGGAAGGTGAATACAGTTCTGTAGAAATTGCAATAAACCATCAGAAGTTAAAAAGAATGAGGTTCCCCCAAGGTGGAGAGAAGGGGGGAAGAATTTACTGAGATGGACTGTCTGGAAAAAGCTGACATGATATAAATATGCAGCATCTATAAAATCCAGATATGCATCTTCTGCCAGTCCTTCCTAAGGAATAGTATGTGAAGGAGAAGAGGATGTTGGTAGCTGATAATCCATGTCAAGTACCAGTGCTGGTTAACATCTTTGTCAGTGCCAGGGACAGAGGAATCAGTGTAGCCTCAGCAAGTGTGCAGATGGCACCAAGCTGTGTGGCACAGTCGACTTGCTAGAGGGCAGAGATCCATGCAGAGGGATCAGGACAGGCTGCAGAGCTGTGCCCAGGCCAACCTCA
>WBNM01017436.1:0-14020 GCA_013399055.1 Ramphastos sulfuratus | reverse complement strand
CTATTCTATGATTCTATACTGGTCACAGCATTGTGCAGTTAGATTTTGAGACTCTCCAAGGATGGAGATACCAGCTACTGTGGGTACACATTGCACTGTATGACCACTCATATGGCAGTTCCCCTTCCCCTTATATTCAGTGAAAACATCCATTATTGGAAATCATGTTTGTGTAATTCTTCTTTGGGAAGAATTTGGCTTTGTCTCCTCTGTTAAATAGCTATAGACAGCAGTAAAATATATCCTCAGCAATCTCTTCTGCAGGCTGGAATAAAAATTAGTTTCTCAGCCTTGTCTTTTGTGCCATTTTTTCTGGAAATTAATTTGGTTTTCAGAAAAAAAAGTGTGATATGATACAACTTAAAAAATGTGTTCTAGTTTTAAAAGTTCAAAAGAAACCCTCAAATCCTAAATACATATATATACACACACACATATACATCTATATATTTGTGTGTGTATATGAATCTGTAGTTTGAGGGGTAGCTCTTTGAAATAGTTTGGTTGAGAATTGTAGATCACTGTTGTGTGCATTTTTTTTTGGTAGATCATATATGTTACTGGATGGCTTTTAGGTTTCTCTAGATTGCTGTATGTAGAACTTTCTGAGTTATGCTGCAGTTTTTTTGGTGGTTTTTTTTTTTCTGTAAGTAAACATGAAAATAATATCACGTGGAAATCTACAATAATGTGTTATAACCATCTGCTTATATATCTACAACAGCATGACACAAGAGGGAGGGAAAATAGAATCATAAAATGGTAGGGTTGGAAGGGACCTCAAGGATCATCTAGTTCCAACCCCCTGCCATAGGCAGGGACACCTCCCACTAGTACAGCTCACTCAAGGCCTCCTCCAACCTGGCTTTGAACACCTCCAGGGAGGGAGCAGCCACAACCTCTCTGGCCAACCTGTGCCAGTGTCTCACCACCCTCACTGCAAACAACTTCCTCCTAACATCCAGTCTAAATCTCCCCTCTGCCAGTTCAAACCCATTGCCCCTTGTCCTGTCATTGCAAGACCTTGTCAATAGTCCCTCCCCAGCCTTCCTGTAGATCCCCTTCAGATACTGGAAGGCTACTGCAAGGTCTCCTGGAAGCCTTCTCTTCTCCAGGCTGCAGTGCCCCAACTCTTGTAGCCTGTCCTCATAGCAGAGCTGCTGCAGCCCTCTGAGCATCTTCGTGGCCTCCTCTGGACCCGCTCCAACACTTCCATGTCCTTCCTGTGCTAGGTATGCTACCAGTGGATTCTTGTCAAAGCACACATCTCTAGAAAGTAAAGTTGTTGCTTGCATCATTGTAATAATAGTAATGATGATAATAACTATGACAATAACAACAACAACAATATAACAACAACAACAACAACAATAATAATAATAATAGAAATAATAATAGAAAAAATAATAATAATAATAATAATAATAATAATAATAGAAAGTGTTACCCTCTTCTTTATTTGTGAGTTGAGTGGCAGAAGTTGCAGCACAGGAGAAGATAATATGGATATGTACACTTTAAATATTCAGAACATGAACTTGCTTCTTTGCATTTCTAAAATGATGGTATGAAAATCCAGTAGCGCACAAAAAAACTAATCTAGCAGTGTGCCAAAGTAATTAAAGGAAAGTAAATAATCTCCAGTGTTCTTATTCCCCACAGAAATTGTTTAATATCTTATCTTTCCAAACTAGGTTCTGCTAATTCATGATGTCTTTGTAAGACTCTTCTTTTATTCAGCCAGTGCTGTTGTTTTCCCTGGTGTGGGAATGTCTCCTCTCAGGACAGCTCTGGGTGGGGGGCATGCATTGGGTGTTACCCACATTCCAAAAAAAAGGTGTTTCTTCCATACAGTGGAAATGCAGAGCCTGAAGCTAACAGCCTTTATCCTCTCTGGTCATTTTTTGTTTCCTTGGCAGAAGGACTGTGATTGCCTCAAGTGTATCTGGTGTATGACACTTTCTGTTGTTGTCTTGGTGCTGTGGGATGTTTTGTTGCTGGAAGCAGAGACATGATGCTGATCTTGTTTTGGTGCAAATTAGACTAAGCTCTGTTGAACTAGGTGGAGGGTAAGGCTGTTGTGAGATGGATCACATTATCTGTCTTTGAATTGTCTCTGAATATTAGACCCTGATGGCTCTTCAAGTTAAAATCTCTGTCCTTTCTTGGATGCAGAGGAGAACATGGGGGTTAAGGATGAGGAAAGGGCCAAGGTACTCAATACCTTCTTTGCTTCAGTCTTTAGTATTAAGACCATTTTTTTTTTTTTGCTAGATATCCAGCCCCTGAGCTGGAAGATAGGGGTGGGTAGCAGAATGAAGCCCTTGTTATCAAAGAGGAGATAGTTAGTGACCTGTTGCACCCCTTAGACATACACAAGTCTATTGGGCTGTTTGGCATCTACCTGAGGGTGTGGGGGAGCTGACAGAAGTGCTCACCAAGACTCTTTCCATCATTTTCCAGCAATCCTGTTTCAGTGGGGAGGTCTCAGCTGACTGGAGATTGGCAAATGTAATGCCCATCTACAAGAAGGGCAGGAAGGGGGACCTGGGGAACTGCAGACCTTTTAACCTGACATAGATGCTGGAAAAGGTCATGGAGCACATCATCTTGGATGCCTTATGCAACATGTACAGGACAACCAGATGATCAGACCCAGTCAGCATAGGTTCATGAAGGGCAGGTCCTGCATGATGAACCTGATCTCTTTCTATGACAAGGTCACCCACTTAGTGGATGAGGTAAAGGCTGTGGATGTTGTTATCTGGATTTTAGTCTTTGACTCTACCTCCAACAGCACCCTTCTGGAGAAACTGGCTGCTTAGGGCTTGGATGGGTGGATGTTTCACTGGATTAAAAATTATCTGGATAGCTGGGCCCAGAGAGTGGTGGTGCATGGATTTAAATCCAGTTGGTGGCTGATCACAAGTGCTGTTGCCCACTGCTCAATTCTGGGACCAGCTGTCTTTAATAGCTTTATCAATGATCTGGATGAGGGAATTGAGTGTACCCTCAGTAAGTCTGCAGACAACACCAGGTAGGAGTGTTGATCTACTTGGACATAGAGAGGCTCTGCAGAGGGATCTGGACAGGCTGGTGTCAGGTAGACAGCTGGACTTGATGATTTTAGAGAGCTTTTCAGACTGAAATGATTCTGTGATTCCATAAATTCCCTGTTACTGCAGACAAGAGCCAGGAGAGCACAAATAGGGCATAAATCATGTTAAAATCTTAAAGTATTCTTACATAGGAGAGTGTATTTCCTTATATATTGGTCTATTCTGAAGCACTGATTTAACTGGTCCCTGCAACAGGCACCTCCTCTGGTGGCCTTGCCTGTGGGGACTTATCTGGTTCTCAGACTAGGTCACCAGCTTGCCAGATAGTGCAGCTTAGAGTTCAGTATGATGCACACACTCTCAGTTCCTCTGGGTGCTGATACACTGGACACTGTACTGTGTGCAGTTCTGGAGCCCCCAGCACAGGAAGGACATGGAAGTGTTGGAGTGGGTCCAGAGGAGGCCACGAAGATGATCAGAGGGCTGCAGCAGCTCTGCTATGAGGACAGGCTACAAGAGTTGGGGCTCTGCAGCCTGGAAAAGAGAAGGCTTCCAGGAAACCTTAGAGTAGCCTTCCAGTATCTGAAGGGAGCCTACAGGAAGGCTGGGGAGGGACTATTGACAAGGTCTTGCAATGACAGGACAAGGGGCAATGGGTTTGAAGTGGCAGAGGGGAGATTTAGACTGGATGTTAGGAGGAAGTTGTTTGCAGTGAGGGTGGTGAGACACTGGCACAGGTTGCCCAGGGAGGTTGTGGCTGCTCCCTCCCTGGAGGGGTTCAAGGCCAGGTTGGAGGAGGCCTTGAGTGAGCTGTACTAGTGGGAGGTGTCCCTGCCTATGGCAGGGGGTTGGAACTAGCTGATCCTTGAGGTCCCTTCCAACCTTACCATTCTATGATTCTATGACACAGGGTGCTCTGGGACCCCTGGTCTCGCTCTAGCTGCTTCACGCAGAACCCTCAACCCCTGCACACTCAATAGAACCCCTTGCTTGGGGGAAGAGGCAGAAATGGTGTTTCATGAGGAGGCACAACAGACTGTGCTGAACAGGACAGGCAATGGCCAGGCAACTTGTGGCAACCAGCTGCCTCTTCACATGCAACTGGCCTCCTACGTTCCCTATCCCTTCTGCCTTCTCCAGGACTGTTCCTACCCAAAATCACCTCAGTCACTCCCTCTCTCTACTTCAGTTCCTCTTTTAGAGATTTAGGTCTTATACAATCCCAAAATGCCCCTCCTCTGCACCCCACAGTGTGCCCCATGACCCCAGGCTTTGACCCACATCGGACTATGAGGTGAAACAAATAGCCTCTGTCGTGGTCTCCCAGTGATGGGTGTCACCCCTGGTCCCCAAGGCTGAAGCTCATGTCTCTCAGGGTTTATTTCAGCTACCCTAGTTGTCATTTTGCCTCCAGCCTCCCTGTGTGCTGCAGATGGGATGGTTCCAGCTATGGGCTTGGAGAAGCAGGGCAGGAGATCACAGAATCACAGAAATGTTCAGGTTGGAAAAGCTCCTCAGGATCACCAAGTCCAACCAATAAACCTACTCTACAAGGTTCACCCTAAACCATATCCCCAAGCACCACATTCAAAAGACCTTTAAACACATCCAGATGTTTTGGATCACTCCCATCACTAATTCTCTGCTCTCCTTTGGGTGTGTATAGGGTGGGGATTTTATCACAAACCCAAATACTAGGTAGCTAGACAGAACAAGTCCAGTGGAGCAGCTTCATTTTAATGTTTCTTGACATTAACAACTCCATTTCTCAATTACAAAAGAAAATAAAGTTGATTATGTGTGTCCTCGGGGTGACACTGCACTTTTGCCTAGTAACTGTAAAGTAAATGAGAAAGGTCACCACCAATAGCATTTTAGTTTATTTATTCCTGGAAGACAACAGTGACTCACTGCAGGAGGTTTTGTTGTTATTTTTTTTCCCTACAGCTAACAAGCAGTGTTTAAGAGACTGTTCTATATATTTGTGAAGGGACAGATTTGGATGGCATAGCTCTGGCTTTTTCAGTCATGCTTTCTCTAGGTGTAGAAAAGTTGCTTTGTGTTTCATTAGGAGCATTCCCATGCACTTCTTTTGGTCAAGCCTAAACTTGCCTATAGAACAACTTCTGTCTTTGCACACAATCTCTGACACAAACTGCATGCTGAGATGAGATCTATAGATGATGTTGTTTNGGCTGCTCCCTCCCTGGAGGTGTTGAAGGCCAGGTTGGAGGAGGCCTTGAGTGAGCTGTACTAGTGGGAGGTGTCCCTGCCTATGGCAGGGGGTTGGAACTAGCTGATCCTTGAGGTCCCTTCCAACCTTAGTACCTATGATTCTATGATTTGCTTAGATAATGTGATGCTTTGGTAGGGTCATTAATAAAGATCTGCCAGAGCTAACAAGCACTGTTTAGAGGGTACACAGCAAAAGTGTTTAGCATTAACTTTAGTTTTTTTTTTGCTAGTTAGGCCTCACTCCTTTTCTCCTAGGAAAACACAACTGATTATTTTTGCTAATTAGTAATACATCAGTGGTCCAAATCACATCTGTAATTAGTAGCAAGATTTTAAGTACATGTCAGAGTTTTTTTTTGGAGTATGATTTGCATTGTTAATTTCCTACACACGCATGCATATGTGTATCTATAGTTTTAAAGAACAAAAGGAAAAGCTGGGTGTTTTTCAAAGCAATCAGTTGAAAGTGCTTTGTAGTCTGACATTGCTGTTCCTCCTGCTAGGGGCTAAATTTACTGCTTTTGGACAGCTTGAGTTTGTCACCAAAAAGTAAGTGGAGTTGGGAAACCAGAAAATAAACCCATGCTTTGTTCCTGTCATCCAGTAAGCCTGGCAATTTACTCCACAGAAGTGTTGGTGAAAATAGAACTTCTTAGGTTTGCTCTCTTAGTTTCTGAGACAAATAGAGAAAAAAATGCTGAAGGGAGGGAATGATTTTGAGGGAAGGCTTGCAGCAAAGCAGGCCTGGATGATGGAAGAACTGGGCTGGAATGTGGCTCATGTTCCCCTGCTGTCTCCAAATCGAACTACTGAATAGGTGCAAATGTAGATGACAGGATAAAAATGGAAACTATTGAAACCAAAAGCAATTAACTTGTATACAGATGGCTTTCTGGCATTCACAGATGCATAGATTTTGGTTGTGTACTGTTTTAGATGTGCCGTGGAAGGCTAAAGCCTCTATACGTCCATCTCCAGCTGTTCATGCACATCAAATAGAGAAGGAAATGAAGCCAAGTGGGCATTGTGTATAGCAGCAGACTTGCATGCAGAGATAGGCATCTCAAGCACTAGTGCAACATCCTGTCCTGTCAAATGGCTCTTGTATCAGCCTTTTGTGAAAAGAAATTATGTATTTTATGCCAAAGGAGTCACTCCAATTTCATAAAAATGAAACATGGTCAACTGCTAAGTGTATGTCATATCTCTAGTATAAAGCCTAGGGCTGAGAGTTCTGAACCAAAGTGGAGGATTGGTGAAAGCATGAAAGGTGATTTCTTCAAGCAACTTTGATATATCCTGGTGATTGTGTCTTTGGAAAAACCTAAGATTTAAGCTGGTCCACATAGAACAAATTATGGTGTTCATGTGCTCTGATTCTTTATCTGCAAACAACTTGAAAAGAAACTTGTTAAGTCATGTTTTACAAAGAACAGAGCCAGTTTGAGTTAACCTGCAATCTACATTGATTTACATCTTCATGGAGAACACAGCCGTAGGACAGGGGGCAATGGTCTCAAACTGAAGTAGGGTAGATTTAGTTTGGGCNGCTGTACTAGTGGGAGGTGTCCCTACCTATGGCAGGGAGTTGGAACTAGATGATCTTTGACATCCAACCTTACCATTCTATGATTCTATCAGATTTGATGAGGCCCTGAGCAGCCTGATCTAGTTGGAAGTATCCCTGCTCACTGTGGGGGGTGTTGGACAAGATGACCTTTGAGTGTCCCTTCCAACCCAATGCAATCTGTGAATGATAAATATCAGTTGGATTAAGTGGAAACTTGCATTTTTATCTTCACTCTTTTTAAAAAATCAATGAAAAAAAAAAAACAAACAAAAAAACTACAACAAAAAGTGTTTGGAATGCCTGGTTAAGATGGTCAAAATACTTAGACCAGGCTTTCTGAAACTGATGTAGCTAAGTCTCTAAATTTTTCATGCTGCTGCAAGACCACCATTGCAACAACCAATTATCACCCCACGTGTGCATATTGGCTGTGAGTTGTCACCACAAATAGGGAATCTGCTCAAGAGGAACACTTGAAGCCCTGATGTGGCCTTATCTGAATTGACAGTTAAGTGGGATGATTTGTCTGTAGATTCAGGGTGGGTTATTTCTGTTGGTTTTGGGGGGTTTTTTTGAGTGAAAAACTTGTTTGTCTGCTTTACTTTTGGTCCAGCTTCCTAGGGAAGAGCACTGTGGTCACCACTTAATGAAACCCAGTTCACTTGCAGACTGGTGGAGTGCCTCCCAGGGTGCTGCAGTCTTTCCTTACCACATCATGTACAGTATGGATCTGTATATGGATTGCTCTTAATCTCTGCCTCCTCCTGCTGTGTTTTCACAGTGGTGAGCCTGCAATTGTAGGAGCCATGCTCTTTCTCTTCCTGCTGATTTCTTACCAAGATCCTTTTCACTGTGTATGTACCTGGAGAGGGATGTCAAGAGTCCAGCTTGTATTCTGTTGTGAAAGGTGGGACCTAGTCTTTCTGAGGGGGAGAATCCATCTGGAGTACTGTGTACTGTTCTGGANGCTCTGCAGCCTGGAGAAGAGAAGGCTTCCAGGAGACCTTAGAGTAGCCTTCCAGTTATCTGAAGGGGGCCTACAGGAAGGCTGGGGAGGGACTGTTTGTAAGGTCTTGCAGTGACAGGGCAAGGGGCAATGGGTTTAAAGTGGCAGAGGGGAGATTTAGACTGGATGTTAGGAGGAAGTTCTTTACAATGAGGGTGATGAGGCACTGGCACAGGTTGCGCAGGGAGGTTGTGGCTGCTCCGTCCCTGGAGGTGTTGAAGGCCAGGTTGGAGGAGGCGTTGAGTGAGCTGTACTAGTGGGAGATGTTTCTGCCTATGGCAGAGGGTTGGAACTGAATGATCCTTGAGGTCCCTTCCAACCTAAACTATTCTATGATTCTATGATTTTACAAGTTAATGTCTTTAAAATGAGGATATCACAACACATGCCTGACATGGTGTTTCAACCTGGACTCTTGTTTTCCAGTTTAGTTAATCCTGAATTAATAAACTGTGATATATGATGCAGAGACTTGAGAATCATGGACCAAGTACTGCCCAACTCAGTAACTGTGCCTAAGGCACTGAGGAAAGCTTGTATTTATCCTCAACAGTAATAGCAAATCCTTGAGGTCCCTTCCAACCTTACCATTCTATGATTCTATGAATTTTCAATGGGAAATGAAGAGTCTATCCCACCATTTCTAGGGGAATGTTGCACCTGTTTGCTTGTCACTAATAAGCCCTCTCTATTTAATGTTCTCTGGGGTATGTGTTTCTCCCTCCATCCACTTGAAGCTCTTTCTCATGGTTAATGATCTGAATTTGCCCAGCACACTGACTCAGTTTGGTGCTGTTTTTCATTATGTAAGCTATTAATGGGTCACTGCTCAGATGCTGCAAAATCTATTTCAGGCTAATAGCAAGGTGCACAAGTGCCTCTCCATGGTATATTTGCTACCTGTGCACACATGTTCTAGCTTGATAGTTGGTAGAAAATCCCACGACAATATGGGATGCAGCATCTGTGCCATTAAGAGCCAATTCCTAATCTGCCTTTCATTAACACATACAACACTTCACCTCTTCTAGGATTTTTGCACTCTGTGCCTGAAAGAGAGTGAATGGAAACATGCTGACATGTAGGGGAAGGTGTTAATAAGTAAGGAAATTAAATTCTTCCCAGGAGANCTCTGATTTCTGGGAGGGGAGTTGTGTTTCTGTATTACCTTTACCTTGTATATTTCTGTAACTATTCCTGTCTATAGTGTATATATTTGCTTGTACATTGTGCTGAGCTGTAAATAGAGCTTCATCTCAACTTCCAGCTGGCTGAGTCTAGTCTGGCTCATTTTACAAAGTGTGGGGGGGCAGGGAACTCCCAAACCGTCACACCTCCTGTTGCCTTTTCTTCGTTAGGCTTGAGTAATGTTTTTTGTTTACAGATGGTTGCCTCCACCTTCATACAAANTCTATGATTCTATGAATTTTCAATGGGAAATGAAGAGTCTATCCCACCATTTCTAGGGGAATGTTGCACCTGTTTGCTTGTCACTAATAAGCCCTCTCTATTTAATGTTCTCTGGGGTATGTGTTTCTCCCTCCATCCACTTGAAGCTCTTTCTCATGGTTAATGATCTGAATTTGCCCAGCACACTGACTCAGTTTGGTGCTGTTTTTCATTATGTAAGCTATTAATGGGTCACTGCTCAGATGCTGCAAAATCTATTTCAGGCTAATAGCAAGGTGCACAAGTGCCTCTCCATGGTATATTTGCTACCTGTGCACACATGTTCTAGCTTGATAGTTGGTAGAAAATCCCACGACAATATGGGATGCAGCATCTGTGCCATTAAGAGCCAATTCCTAATCTGCCTTTCATTAACACATACAACACTTCACCTCTTCTAGGATTTTTGCACTCTGTGCCTGAAAGAGAGTGAATGGAAACATGCTGACATGTAGGGGAAGGTGTTAATAAGTAAGGAAATTAAATTCTTCCCAGGAGAAACACTGTTCTTGCAGAAGATGAGGTAATAATGCAGGATAAGGAACTGTCTCGGAGCTGCCTATGAATATTTAGCTTTCTGTCAGAGAGTATTTTCCCTGAAAGTCAGTAACAGTGCTGTGGAGGACTCACAATTTACAAAGGCAATTCAGAAGAGAGGAAGTTGGACACAGGAAAGCCTTGAAGAAAACGTGGAGGGAGTTATGTGAGGTCCCAAGTTTTGACAATTTAAGATTGCGCTGTTACAGCAGANTCCACCTTCATACAAAGATTTTCCTAGAATCACAGAATGATAAGGTTGGAAGGGACCTCAAGGATCATCTAATTCCAATCCCCTGCCATAGACAGGGACACCTCCCACTAGTACAGCTCACTCAAGGCCTCATCCAACCTGGCCTTGGACACCTCCAGGGAGGGTTTTCAGTGGTTCCTTCAGTGCATAGACAGACTGTTTGAGAATGTTGAGATGTTGAGATGTTTGAGAATGGATAAATGAAAATTAGAGATATATCCAAGCTTGGATTTTATTTCTGAAGTTCACCCATTTTCTGTGAGGAAAAGTAAAGATTACATTTCCTGGATTTGGCAGAACTTCGAGAAGAAAATGGTTCAAGTTTATTATTTTTTTATGCACTGTTCCTGTGGTTAAAAGATCCTTTCTTTTTCTTTTTTTTTTCTCTCCTCTTTCCCTAAATGATACCTGAAAATCCTTCTGGGAACCAAACAGAAGACCAAATTAAAAAAAAAAAATCCCAAAGCAACAAAAGCTCCACCATTCACACCTCAATCATTATGCAGAAAGGTCTAAGTTAGTCTTCTCATAACTAGGACAATCCTAGAAGGAGCTTTCATCTGTTCAGCTATTCTCAGCCCAAAGAATAGAGCTGAAGATCTTTAATTTAATGCCTTTCCTTACCAGGGAAAAATGAAAAAGACAATATGTGGGTGTGCTTGCATGGGAAAGAAATATTACAGTTAATGTGTATGGAGAGATCTGAAAAATCTTCTCAGCATTAAGCAGTGCAGAGAGAGTTTTCCAACAAGGAAAAAAGAACACTGAAGGATTCATTGTGTTGTGGTATTTATTATGTAAGTAAGAGGTATTTGCATGGTAAAGAGAGAATGCAGATTTCATTTGGAATAAAGAGGACAGGATGAATGATGTTAATGAAAAGCTGATTGATGGAAGCAGGAGTTTGTCTGCTGTGCCACTCATATTTTTGGAACCCCAGGAATCACTTTATGGACATCTAAATTCAATGATGGGTAGATTAATCCTTTGGTATGCTAAATTTATCTAGAGCCTGCTGTGCCAGGATGGAGGTGAGTCAAATACAGATCTGATCCCACAGATGTTACATGTTAGATAGGTGCCCATTCTCCCTGTGCAGCTGAGAGAGGAGCTTCAGGGAGTGATTCAGCCCAACTCCGTTTCGCATTGCATTTTGGCATTTCCTATTTCTCCCCACACTGTATGAAAATGTGAAACAGCAACAGCTTGGATTTTACTCTATCCACTCCTACTTCCTTAACCAGCCATCTCACTCAAGAGTCCATAAACTCCTTGTTTTGCTCCACTGAGCATAGGAGGAAATCTAGACAAGCGTTGGTTGGTAGTTTAGGTAGAGGAAACCTCATGATTAATCAGTGGTACTCAACTGGGGTTGTTCTGTTTATTTTAGTTCTTGTTCTAAGAATAAGGCTGCTTGAATGGCTGTGTTAATAAATATGATCCCAAATAGTGGCATGCATTTCACAGACATTTTTAATTATCTGATCTGGCTTTTCCACATCCTCTTTTTGTGACTAAGTGGAACCCACAGTCTGTCGACTGTCTCCCAGGATAAGAACCCACCTACCAGACTCGATGCCATTAATCATTTCCCTGTTTTGTTTATTTCAACTGGCATCTCTAAGCATCATCTAGGAGGTCCTGGCAAGAGCTTCTCAGATAGATTCAGTGTCCTTATTTCTCTTTGGCATATACTAGAGTCATATTGATGGCCATAATTGGTAGGACACAGAATCCTGTGAAGTCCTCTATGACATTGCCACATCTTGAGATTACTTTGAGGCCCTTTTGTAGCAGATAAAGATTTCTTGTGAAAATTTAACTCTGCAGGGATCCTGGGGCTTGTAAACCACACTTTCACACTGACACCTTGAACTTAGGGACTGTGAAAACCCAAGATTACGTGCCCTCACTTGAAGCCTGGTAATCAAGTCAACAGCATAGAGATTGCCTTGTGATGCAGTATTATCAATTAACCACCTGTCAGGGATTTTCTGTGACTCAAAGAGGTAATGACTGGCTGAATGCTGCTTTCTAGGTAGTCTCTCATAATGTGGTCCTCTGTCTTAGGTAAAATCTAATCCTTGACATTGTGCTCATTCTCATCATGTGATGCATGTCTGTGAAGTGAGTCAGCTGCACAACTCATCATGACCAAGACAGATGAAATTATGCTATGCTACTGAAGAGACTGATTTAGTCANTTGGACTTGATGATCTTTGAGGTCTCTTCCAACCTTGCTTATACTATGATACTACTATGATATTGATCTGTGTGTGTCTCTGTCCAGGATCTCTTGTGTTGTCCTCCACCCCATGCCTAGTGGTCCCGGGCGTGTGTGCAACTCTGCATCACCTCACGATCCTGTGCTTGGGCTGTAAATCCTTCAGAAGCTGGTGTGCACCTTTCCTTCCTAAGTGAAAGATGGGACTCTTTAGTCTTCCATAGTGTGATGGTTTGGGAGTTTCCCCCCCACACACACACACTTTGTAAAATCACCCAGACTAGACTCAGCCAGCTGGAAGTTAAGGACTGAAGCTCTGTTTACAGCTCAGCACAATGTACAAGCAGAGATATACACAATAGACAGGAATAGTTACAGAAATAGACAAGGTAAAGGTAATACAGAAACACAACTCCCCTCCCAGAAATCAGAGACCCCAGGAGGGGCTCCCAACCACCCTTCCACCTTCTCCCCACCCCTCTACCTTACTCCAGGGTTTGCCTTACACGCAAGGTGAGTTTGGAGGATGGGCCAGGGGGGTTAGAAGGAAAGTGGTTAGTGAGGTTACTCAGCAGAGAGGAGGAGGCAAGAAGCTAGAAAGCCCCAGAGTGTATGCAAGCCCCAGAGTCTTATCTTTGTTTTGTATTCCTTTCTTATCCATCTCAGCAAGCCTATGAGTGAAGCAGACATCACCATTGTTTTCCTTTCACAGCCTATAATATAATTTTCTCCATTAAAATATTCCAATTAGCCTCAAACCAGCTGACATATTTGTGAACACTCTTGATTAGTCACATGCATTTTAAATTTCACAGTTTGTGGACAACTGGTTTCCCTTTACCTGAACCCTGAGAGGAATCTAATGTGGGAGGACTGTATTGCATTTTAAAAATTGCAGTGGAGGTGGTAGCTAAAGAACCTAGGCCTTCATTCTTGATGAAGTTGTGAGATGAGTGCTCCTAATCCCCTGGTTCCTGAATTATAAAACTGTACAATGCTCCCAGTATTTAATCCTTTGTGTTTTAGGGAGACTTAAGCTGGAAAATCCAACCCACCAGGGATTTAAGAGAAAACTGTAAAGATTTTTTTTCTTTTGAATGTTGAAAATCTTCATGTGCAGAAGGACAGTATTATCTAACCAATTGGGATCATTTTAAGATGTGATATGCCTGCACTGCATGAATAATTTGACAATTTGGGGCTTAATTGGGTAACACAATTGCACTCAAAGGCACTTCAACATCGTGGCAACAATTAATGCATGTAAACTTACTGGATTGTTGTGTGCAGTTGCAGTGTTTAAGAATCTCATTTGTAATGAATTAGTCTCCTTTTCTTCTAATTCAGAGTGCCAAGCAACTTTTGATATATTTTTGTGTTTTCAGTTTTAAAAAGCCCTGTAATTGTTATATTTCTTGGTGTAATGTGATGTGTTGGAGGGAGAATCCAGGAGCTGTGCCTCCTGCTGGATGCAAAGAACCTTAATACCTAAAAAGTCTTTGGATCTATTGCAGAAATATATGAATACCTCCTAAAGATGATCATCTCCTTCTATTCCCTTTTGTCTCCTTCATGCCTAAAGCTCAAAAGCATCCAAACAAAACCTTGAAAGAGTTCTCAGGACAGTAGCTTTAAATGTTGCTTATTAAAATGCTACTCAGCTCAAAGGAAGGACATGGAAGTGTT
>WBNM01017429.1:0-54564 GCA_013399055.1 Ramphastos sulfuratus | reverse complement strand
GGGCCTCCGCCCCCTCCCTGTGCGGCTTACCTGTCCATACCCTAGATACACATAAGCCTTTTCTCTTTCGGGGTAGCTGGTGTGAGGTGTCCATATCCTGGGCACTCAAGCCAGGCTGGCCACAAAGACACTCCATCTCTGCTGATGAGCATCCCTGAGCTCTAGGGCAGGAATCTGAGCTAAGTCCAGGAAGTCCACAAAGGTGCCGTTTGCACCCCTGAGCTTTGCCAGGAATCTGAGCAATCTTTAACAAAGGCGATCTTTCCCTGGTTCAAATCAACAAAGATAGAGACGATCAGACTCTCACAATATGTCACTTAATTATGAACTGAAAATATATTTGATTTTCATCTATTGTGGCTTTTGGGGTTTTTGCTAGGTTGTTTTTTTTGTTTGGTTTGGTTTTGTTTTTTTTTTATGTGTGTGAAGCTCAGATGTTTAAACATTCAGACAGTGCACCTACAAACAGTATGAAATTTGTAACATGTTAGAAAGCTCAGGAGCTTAGATTATTATCCAGAATCAGAGCTCAGATTCCTCCTATTCAGTTTCTTTTTAAAACACTGTTTGGTCCCCATCTCCAAATTGTGCATACACAGCTAGAGCTAACTTTCAAGGAAAGGCAGATGCAATTCTATTGTCAAGAAACAGCATTATGAAACAGGCTTTCTCCATTATAACATTAATCATACCTACTAGTCATATATACCTAGAGCTTAGTATGTATTCCCTAAATAAAATGGTTCCTTTTGATGTAGTCTAAAAAACCCAAACATATCAATCAACTTATCAGTTTGCAAGTGTTCTTCTAAAAAGTAGCATTGTAACAGCTACTGCTTGGGAAGAAACAAAAATTATCCATCACCTTTTTTATTATCAATTGCAAGAAAACTTGGAAGGAACCTCAAAAGATTATCTTGCTATGTGACTCAAATATTACTTTGTTGGCCTCATCATTTTGCTTTGGAGGTTGGAAGCAGATGCCCACTGTAAGATTTCTCTTGGAAAGAACTTATCTGATCTTGACCCAGATCCATTGTGGATGACTTCCACATATTTAATGCTCTTCTTAACGCAGAGCACACCTCCTCTTCTTTCCTGCCTGTCTTTACAAAGCAGCCTATAGCCACCCATCACAATCCTCCAGTCACGTGAACCTTCCCACCATGTTTCAGTCATCCCTGTGGTATCACAACTTTCTGACTGAGTATAGAGCTCCAGTTTCTTGTTTGTTCCCCAGGATGTGTGCCTTGGTACACACACGACCTTCCTTGCTTATATTGCCAACCTCTATTATTTTATTCTGGTTCCTATAATGCATATTAAAAAAATAAAAAAAAATAAAATCAAATTACCTGTGATAAATCAGAGAAGGAAAAGAACAAGCCAGAAAGGTGTTGTCATATCTGTGTAGAAGATGTACAAGAGTCAAAGGAATAAATTATATATGGTGGACAACTGACATTGCTGTGTTAATATAGATGATTTCTGTATGCCTGTACAGTAAATGTCAGTGTGACAGCTGGCTGTACACAGGCCTAAATCACAGAAAATAATTGTTGTGACTTGGTATGTGATGATTTTAACTCCTTAAAAGCATTCTGGTAAGAATGAATACTGAACAATTATATGAGAGCTTCTCTTGCAAGTCATACTCCTTTCCTACTTTTGCTTACCCATGTCTGATTTCACTGTTTATTAATAGCCATCATCCTTGTACTTGGAGAACATCCACATAAAACACAAAATGGTACTGAAGTCTCTATTGGATTCCCAGCAGCCTTTCCATTTCCCCCCAGCATTGCCCTCAATTGCAGCTTTCCTTAAATCGTGTAACATGTGCCACAGTGAGATACTTGACCTTTTTTGCTCTAAAGTGCACAGTTCTACAGAAAAAGAATGAACTGCTCTTAGTACAAAGCACGTTTCAAAAGCAGGTGCAAACAGAACTGAACCTCTTTGTGGATTCAAACTGCCCAGATCATTACATGAATGCAATACTTGGCCCAGTGAAATTCATTTTGCTGAGACTGGAAATTATTTTAGCTAATTTACTGTGAAGTAGCTTTCTGTTTGTAAAGTAAAAATTGATGTGGATATAACAATTTCAGCTCTCAAGGATCAACAACTAAACATGTCTCTGAAGGGATTATGCATTATCCTGTGATGCATCATAAACTGGCAAAAAAAAAAAAAAAAAAAGCCCTGAAGTTTTTCATGCTTGTCTGCAGCTAAATATTTTTGACCCAAATAAAGGCACAGTTTTGAGATGTACACATTTATAAGTCTCTGTGTGTGTGCTTCTGCTCTCCTGTTATTCTAGGAATAAGTATCAGAAAGGACCAGTAAGAATCCCTTCTTTCATGAAAAACTGTGACTGGATTAATTTATTTTTCTTATGGGCAGTTATCTCTGAAAGTTATAGACCTGTCAAATCTGGAATATTTCTGAAAGTATCAGTGTGATAATTATTTCTTATTTCCTTCTGTCATTTACTCTGCTTTTGCAAAGCTGCACAGTTTCGCTTATGGCAGCCTGCTTGATCCTCCAAAAAAAGGGCCTTTGATACTATCTACAATTAACATGGGTTTATCTAATTACTAGAGAATATGGCATCATAGCACAGTAATACCTGACAAATTGATCATTATCAGTAGTTAATGACTACTTTGTTAATTAATTGCCCCGGGGCAAAAGAGTGCCTGGGGAGAGAAACACTTTCAAGGAAACACTGTAAGGAAAAGTAATAGCTATTAACAGCCACAAAGTTTGGGTTGGGAGGTTCTATTGCTATTATAAATCCCCCAGACTACTACCACTAATGGTTCTTCAAGAAGAAAGGCACCGTGGCAGGGCAGAAGTGGCTTTCAGAGTTAGGAATGCATTGTGTTGAACACAATTATCTGCTGTTAAGAATGCACAAGCTTTACCAATTAGAATGAAGAATGCAGCCCATTACCTTTACAGCATTAAGTATATGTGCTAGCTTTCCTAAGACTAGGAAAAACAATCACATTATACACACTATAGAGTCTGGAAAAAGAGCATGACTTAAGCAAAATCTGCAGCGCATAACTGATTAATATATTCACTTAATATATTTTGTGAGCTTCCAATAAAGCCCATTTTAATGCTCTGTATAGCCAGTACTCCATGCATGGATTTCAGTTTACCATCTACTGAAAACTCTTTCAGGGATACCACCAGGCTACTTGCACTCTATTAACATCATCTGCTTCTAGTGGAAAAATAATAGAAGCAATTAACATGCTGATCACAAGCGAGGAACAGGAAGCAGTAATTGGATTGTAGGAAAAAAGCTTGAATTCCAAACTTCATCTGGCATATCCAGATTTAACAGCAACTCATCCAGCCAAGTCTGGTGCCTACTGGGACTTCACATCCAGAAAGCAGATGCTCAGACCTCTGGGGTTCCCAAGAATTCTTCAGGTACATATGAATTATATGTAGCCTGATTATCAAATATAACACTATACTGAAAGCACTTCCACAGCCCCCCCCCCTCCCCCCCCCCCTTAAGTGGACACATCAGCCTTCACCACATCTCATCATTACTGATACACTTCTTGCCTCCATTCACAGCCTCATTATTCTTAAACAGACACTACAAATTTCAAATTGCCCACCCATAGTTTCTCTGTTCCTTTCAAATGAAAGAGCAATTCTGAAGAACGCCAGAACTACTGATCTGCCTTTCTTTTGTGAGTTTTCAAATGTTCAAACACTTCTACTTCAAAAAAGTACAAGGTTTGGTGCCTTGATTGTTCTGTACTACACTGCAAAAAGATAACAACTTAAAGAAATAACTTGCATGTAAGAAAGGGAAAAAAAAAGAGATGGATTGTACTCATGTGGAAGGAGTATAAAGATTGCCAAGAAATGGGATGAAAAGCATAGAAATATCAAGATGGCTAAGAAGAGACAGCAAGAGTTACAGTAGAGACAATATAACTGTGAGAGAGCTTTTAGAGGGCAAAAAAAATGTATCATACAACACAGGATCATATAGAAAATATAGGATAATAGATGTAGAGAGGATTTTACCTATAATTTAAAAATAAGGAACCCATGGAAGTTGTTGTTGCAACAAGAAGGTGTCTGGAGCTGTCTACATCACATTCTGTGCTCAGGATGATGATTGCTGTTGAGATCCTCATTATTCATCAGCAGAAAAAGTGATAATAGGACAAGTGCATTGCTCTCAAGGTAGACAGCCAGCAAAATGACAGTGTTTGTATAAATACCTCCAGGAAAATGAAGGGAAAGCTTAAAATAACGTTAGAGGTTTGAAATGAGCTTTCACAGTTGTTATGGCCACTATCACTGTACCTGGGTTTATATGGCTAAGTCTGACCGTTTACCCTTTCATTCAAGTTCACATGAGAAGGGCCATGGCAACTGATTATTAGGTGTAGCCTGTTCCAGAACTCCAGTTTTGTTTTCCTCAGAGAATCACTGTTGCCCCCGACCTCCATCATAAGAAGCATGTCTGAGGAGGGAGAGAGGTGATGCCAAAGTAATTGGTTCTTCAGTTGCAGAGAGGACACTGAGCATTAATCCCAGGTGGAAAGAGGAGAGGGAGGAGGAGAAGTCACCAACTGCAGAACATACATGGTCAAAGGCCAGAACACTTCATGTTCAAACCATCAGATCAAGAGCTCTCTATAGGTTTTCACATCAAGAGATGTAGAACTATGCCATATGGCATCCAGGACAGCTCTGGTTCCAAACCAGCACAGGTCAACCAAGACAACAACACCAAAACTGATGTTTGGCTCCTTTGAATCACTACTGGTTTTCTGATCAAACAGTTTCTGTTGCGATTTACAGGGGAAGATTCTTTCCCACTATGTCTAGCACACATCTGAATCATCCAAAACACAAAGCATTAGTAATCATTCACTGAAACACCATGTTTGTTTCAGAGCTATGCAGAGACGATGACAACCACTATCAAAGAGGGACTTTTTGACCTTTGGAAACATGGCAGCATGACAACAGGACAAAAAAACCCAACAACTCCATCCTAGCTGAGTGAATTGTTTGTGTCTCATGCAGATAGGGCAAGTCACTAGTGCAGGCACCGTGTCTGTAAGGAACCCTGATAAATCTGAAGGGAATGTAACAGAAGCACTTGCCAAAAGCAGATGGAGAAGACAGCTGAGCACTTAGTCTGGGTGGGAAGTCAACCTTATTGCTTCAACCTCTTTGCCATCTAAGGGGGACAGTGGTGAAACCCTATCTGGAAAGGAGCTGGGAACCAAGGCAATGAGGTAAGCACAACTAAATCATGTGCATAATATCTTTAAGCTTCCACACCCAAACATAACTATATTGCCTAAACTCCTAGTGTCATTTATTGATTTTCCAGGTGCTTCTGAGATAATCATGTCAATTACCAACATAAAAATTCTTCAAGCATCCTGAAAATCCTCAATGACTGCTAAGTTTTTAGATTATCAATGTTTTCAGTTCCTAAACATAATTGAATGCACACTACTTCAAGCAAAAAAAAAAAAAAATTAAAATATAAATACATCTCTCCTAAGCCCCACATTGTCCTTTCATGCCACTGCCAACTTAACATGCAATATATCATCAAAGCAACATTACACTGATGATACAGAATTTATGAGGGATGTCCTGTATCTTATTAAACAGGAAGTTGAAAGCAACAGGGTAGAACAGAGGAGCACAATAACAATGTCTTCACATTTCTAAAGACTGAGAAAATGAGGTGGTGGGATTTTTTTTTGTGTGTGTGTGTTTTTGGTTTGGTTTTGGTTTTTTGGTTTTTTTTTTTTTTTTGAGAATGAAAAGGAGGGAAAAAAGAAAGATAAAATTAATGTAGATGAAATAATGCTTCATCCTAAAGACTTGCTATACCAAAAGCAGATAAAGTGATAAATTTAATCACAGACCTCTGTGGTACATAACTCACCTCTGCTATATAATTCACCTTCATTAAATGCAAAACTCTTAATTATTTAGGAAAAAAAAATACCAAAGACAATTCACTCTCTCCTTATTTAAATGAATTTCCCTATTAGTGGTCTCCAAAATAAATGAAATGTATTGCAAAAATATATTGCCAAAAGCTCCTCTAGATCTATTTGGGAAGGATTTGGAAGAGGTGGCAACAGTACAGTGGCAGTGCTTGTTCAATCCTGAAAGGCTTCAGCACCTAGATTAGAAATCACCTGAGCAATAAAAAGGCATGGTGATCTTCTAAGGCAATTTAAAAGAGATTGTATATCGATCTAATCCATCATAATAGTGCAAAGTCCATGGGCAAAGTCATCCACATTGGAACAGAACTCAGAATTTTCAGTTTAATGCTAGAAACCTTATCTCTTGGATAATGCAGCCTTGCCCAGTAACCTGTGTATCCATCCACGAGCTTCCATCAGAAATTAAAGATACACTTTGAAAGATATTCAGTACTTATAATCAAGGCTTAAAGTGACAACATTATGTAAGACATCTCAATTCCACTTCTACTGGCTGTCCAAACACTGTACACTTGTAGTATATCTGGCTAACTATTTATTCCTACTATTTAATCTGTCAATTTATTTGTCATATAGAGTCTGAGCTGGTAAGCTTTGCGGGTCTTAGAAGATAGAAATGTTTAGATGTGACCTGGTTGCTTAGATTCCAATATCATAACAGCTCTCATTTTGATGTCTAATAACATGGGTATACTCTGAAATAAACCACTTTTGCAATAGTAATTTACATGCATATTCTATCAATACAAACAATATCCTNCTGCTGCCCACACTGCTCTTGATGCAGCCCAGGACTCTGTTGCTGTCTGGGCTGCATGCGCACACTGCAGGCTCATGTTGAGCTTTTCATCAACGCAGACCCCCAAGTCCTTTTTCCTCAGGGCTGCTCTCCAGCCATTCCCCACTCAGCCTGGAGTTGTGCTTGGGATTGTGCCTACCCAGGTCCAGGACCTTACACTTGACCTTGCTGAATTTCATGAGGTAGTACACCAGCTTCATGAGGTAGTACAACAGCTACGGTGTCACAAGTTCATGTCAAAATGACACCTTGTCATCTCTATCTCTTTAGTCCATTCCTGTAGCTAGCTATATGTTTTTGTCTATCAAGCAAGTTAATCAGAAACAATACCCCCACAACAGTAGCATTATATATATGAGTGTTTTAAAGGTCTCACGTGTTCATCAGAACACATGACACATTGAGTGCCAAAAGAACAGTAAGTACCTGCTCAGGCAGAAGGGTAAGTGCCATGTCAAATACATAAGCATCTGCACATTACGTTCATTTTCTTTTGAAACCTAATTACCTGGAAATTTTGATAGAATAACTCACATACCTGTTGCTAGGGAGGAAAAGACAGAAAGTACAGAGCCCCTCCCACATAGCTGCACTGGTCCTTGTTTTATCCCACACTGTACTCTGAACCCTCTCCTATCAGATCGGTGTTCCCAATTAACACTTTAGTTCTGCTCAGATGCTTTCTGCAAGTGATTCAAACAACTAAGTGATGTGTTTGCTCAACAGTGCTACAAATGCCTTCACTGTGCAACCAATTTTGTTGCCCAGTTTCTTGTATCTTGTATAATTGACACTGTAAGCACTATGGGGGAAAAAAAAGAGTATATGGACATCCTAGAGCGAAGGCCTTCAAGTGAAAGCCCTCCTGGAGATGTAAAACATCTCTTAAAAGTGCAATCCCATGAATTCTTTTGAAAATATACCACATTCAAACCTCACCACAAAAACTGCTCCATGCAGAGCAGGTGATGTTTCAAGGCTCCAAAACTGCAAATTGAACGTTAATATTAGAATTTAATTCTATTAACTCCAGGAGGTGAAGGGAACATTGAGTGGAAGTGAAAAGAGAAGGTATTTCTTTTAATCACACAGTCACAGTATCACCAAGGTTGGAAAAGACCTCAAAGATCATCAAGTCCAAGCCGTTACCACAGACCTCCAGACTAGACCATGGCACCAAGTGCCACGTCCAAACCTGCCTTGAACACCTCCAGGGACGCTGACTCCACCACCTCCCTGGGCAGCCCATTCCAGTGGGGAATGACTCTCTCAGTGAAGAACTTTCTCCTCACCTCCAGCCTAAACTTTCCCTGGCACAGCTTGAGACTGTGTCCTCTTGTTCTGGTGCTGGTTGCCTGAGAAAAGAAAGCAACCTCCTCCTGGCCACAAGCACCCTTCAGGTAGTTGTAGACAGCAAGAAGGTCTCCCCTGAGCCTCCTCTTCACCAGTTATAATGTTAAGTGCATGAGAGAATTAAGACATGCAGGAGTAGGAAATGTTAATTCAGGGCTCAGTGACTTCTGTGACTAACAGAAGTTTAAGGGTTAACTAACAATGGGCAACCAGGAATTAAAATGTATGAAGACAAAATTAAAATCTTTCTTTCTGATCTCAGAGACAGCTCTGCATTTGTTGCAGATACACAGCCAGTGAAGAAGACAAATGAGGACAGAGCATCTCACAGTGAAACAATTGTAACATAACAAAGGTGAAGCTGAGATTTAGCTCAGTACTTACATTGAGTATCTGGGATCATCAGGATTAGGAGCCCGGTTCACACTCAGTCTGGTCCTGCAGCACTACCATGCTGTTCCCTGCCTGGCAAGAGACTTGCACGTCCAGGATACCTGCCTTTCCCTCTCTGCCAATTTAATGAAGTGCTCAAAACGAGCACCAGCCCTGACTGCAGCATTCTGGCATTCTCTTTTTCTAGGAAAATCTGGATGCCAGCATGAACCTAGTTTCAAGGAAACCTGTCAAAAAGGAAATTTTCAATTCCCACCCTGAAATATATGCCCCTCAGCTCAACTTTGTGATCCTGTCGGATTCCACTTTTACTGAACTCACCTCCTGTACACAAACTACTGTTCTATTATTACAGGAAAAGGAGAACAACAAAACCCCCCTAAATTTAATCTCATTATTTACTTTAAAATACTGGCAAACTGCAAGAGTTTAAGAACCCAAAGGTGGGCTGGAAAAACATCCAAACAGGCAGTATACAAGGATGAAACTTCACAACAGGAGACACCCTTCTAAGTTCCTTTCTGAGTATTTTATACTAGAATTTGTGAGGGTTTGCAGCATTTGTGCATCTCCAGCTCCTTCACTAAAAGAAGCATGGTCTGACTTAAGACTCTCTAAAATGAACCAACAGAATGAAGAGCTCAGAATAGCTCCAAGTCATGTACTTATAGGCAAAGGAACCTGGTCAGAAGTGACAGAGTGTATGTATTGACAAAGTGTCAGCTCACACATGATCTTGAGTCACAAGCTCAGTTCCTTGGAAGGAGACTTCCTACCCTGCTGCACTTGCACAGTGGCTTTGGTGGGCTTCAGGTTACTGAGGTAAACTGTACTTGTTCGGTGTGAAAATGAAGTCATCATGAAATCAGATCTGAAGTGCAAAACAAGTCTATGCTGACTGAGAGGCACATCATCATCAGACATCTTTCTAACCTCTGCTTCACTGTGGGATCACCAAATGGCATCTATTTCTTTACTGGCACACACCTCAGTCATTTACCAAGATTTTATACAATAAGAAGCAACAATTTCATCTTGCCTATCCTTGACCAATATTCTTTTGTGTTGAAAATGACTCAATGATATTTATTAATGCCATGTAAGAATATAATGTAATAATAGGGTATTGTAAGAATTATGGTATTGGAGTTTAAAACCTTTGATATTTTCTCCAGTTCAGTATCCAATGACAAAATTATCTCCATCTGTTTGGTTTCTTCAGATGCAAACACTTGCTCAGTAACAGACAAAAGAGGTACCACTTACAGTTCACATGGTATCAAGGTACTGTTAAAAATTCAATACAAGCGAAACAGAATTGGTATCTTCCTGCAGTACTTTGGTATAAAGTTTGATGAGTCTTACTTAAGAAATCTCATGACATGTAAACTTTGTGAAAAATTCCAAATGCTGGCTGCCCCCAAGAAAACAAGGAACACATCCTGCAATCAGATCAGGGCTTGTCTGCTAATGACCTTCCCATTTCTCTCACAGAAAATATTCATACAACTTCCTGTCCAGAAAACAGCTGTAATAACAAAGAGAGGATGCCACAAAGCCATCCAAGTGCAAGATCACCTAAGGAAGGTGTTTTCAGTCAGTGATATAAAAAATGTGAATGACTTAGCATATTGATGCCCATTTCTGTAACGCTGCTTACACAACTGTTCTGCTACATGGATTTTTACTGTTTTCTTTTTCCAGTATCTTCACATCCTTAATGTTATTTCTCAATATATTTTCACTGCTTAAAGTACTTAATTTGGCTTTTTTCCCAACCATGACTGACGTTAGGTATGACCTTGAATTGAATGCCATTGTAGCAAGCTGTCTCTCACCGTGGGAGTCCTCTTTTTTAATAGTGCTTGAGCACAGTATCTTTGATTTGGTAAAGCACCACTTGAACAGCTTATGCAGCACTCAGTAATTTTCTACAGCCACAGAGGTTTATAGTTTGTCCAAGCTTCAGCAGGAGCAGCAGTATTTTACACACACATAATATCCTTTTAAAAGACCACTTTCCAAAGTGCTTTGAAAACACTGAGCTTCAGAGCCCCCACCACAAAGGTGACTAAGGAGGATACAGGTATTGCTGCAGCTACCTATAATGGCAAGACCAGCTGGTATTTAACAGAGCACAGTGAAAACAATACATCCAGTTGGAATTACAGGGAGTCTCAGAGTGTGAAAAGCTTTTTTCTTTCTTTCTTTTTTTTTTTTTTCCTTTTCTTTCCCCCTACAGAGTTCCTTAAGACTGCTTGGACAACTCACTAGCAACAATACCAATACCCACAGGTCCAGAACATGAGTCTCCATTTTCCTTACCTAATTACAGCTGAGTATGGCAAAATCCTAGCAGAAGGTAGTCTGATGAGCTGCCTTCCTAACTCAGCGGAAACAGACACAAGTCAAAATCTCATCCCTGTGCAACTTCCATCTCAGTGGAGTTTCCAAATAAATTAAATTATTGAAAGTGTCCAGAATTTTTCTGAACCATGCTGCTTTTTTTTTTTTATTTATTTGAACATACTAATCAAACTAAGATGAAGTCTGATTTGTGATGGAATAGGAAATAATCCTGCTTCTTGCACCAAAACCAGTTAACAGGATATCGAGTCTAACAGCAGCATACATATAACTGAAATGACTGAGCAAATAGTGATGAGATATAATTTCTTTTTTTTTTTTTCTCTTTTCTGCTATGTGCTGGTTGTAATTGAAACAGATAAACCAGACCAAAACAAATTAAAAACAAAAAGGAGCAGTGGCTGCTTAGTCTGTGCTCAGTCATCTCACTTGCATTTACATTACCACCACTCTTGGCAATCTATCAGCTGTCTGCGCTCTCAATGCCAGCAGCAGGCACAACAGGGGTAGCACAACCAAGTCAGACAAGCATCCTTCTGCAGCAGCTGCCATTGCCATTTATCATCTCTGGGTTTCCCCTCCCATCCAAGCTTTACATTGTGCAATTAGGCCTTATTAATTTTGTAAACTCCATTAGTCGGACAGCGCTGTTGCTCAGTCAGCCTAGTGACAGCTGTCAGTCACCACCCAAAGCCAAAAGCTTATCCTTACATGACTTAAGCCAGTCAACAAGGTTACCCTATATAGAATGTGTGCAATGCTAGCTCTGCTTAGTGTATACTCCTTGCTATTTGATTGACAGGTGAGAAAGAGGAGGGAGGAATCTCTACAGCAATACAACATTTGTCTCTATTTTCCAAAAGTATTCAGAGGGAGCTAAAACTCCCTAACATTTTGTACACTCTAGAAGTCTCTGGGTGATGGTGGAATGTGTACTCAGCAAAAGGAGGAATAAAAGCCAAACTACGAAGGATTTCTCTCTAAATAGTAAAAGCTATACTGAGGATGAGGATTTTTATTTTTTCCCAAAAATAACAAGAAGAATTTTTCTGCATGTTTTCCATGTTTTTATGACACTTCATTTTAAAATAAGCATTTCAAGGGAAGCACGAGTGGTTTAGATGAGATACTTTAAAACAGTCCTGGCCTCCAGAATGTGGGACACCCACAATGTAAAATGAATTATACATCATAGGATGTACAGTAGACAAATTAATTTGCACAGGTTATCTACCTGCCAGCAGCTCCATGGATTTTCATGGCCTGTGCCACACTTGAAAGGTTTGCTACAGCCCTCCTTCTCCCTCGTCCCCCTTCTCTGCATTATGCCAGATTATTCTGTTATATAGGTCAAATTCTCATGCAGAAAAGACCTATATCTTTCTGTGAAGTAAAAGGCCAGAAATGTTACCTTTTTAAAGCTGTACCAACCCCATGACAATTATTTTAATTTCATGGAAAAGTCTTTAACTAGATCAACTTACTAAATGATTATGAGACACTTGCATATTAAAAACCCCACAACCCTCTTTCCACAGTGAACTAGCACTCCTAATACCCATTTTCAGGAAGCATCTGAAATCTGTGCACAATTTCACTCCTGGAGTGAAGCATGCCAAGTTTTCATGCTTATTTGAGAAGCACACACACAAATTTGTACATGCACTGTGTTCATTATGGACAGCAACTTTTCCTCTGAGAAACTGAATAATAACAACAATAATACCTATGCACTAATAATTTGGCAAGTCAGGTTTGAAACAGTGTTAATTATTTTTGTAATGTGCCCCTAAATTACTTGGACACCACTTAGGAAGAAGCAACTTTCAGAGACTATGATTAAAAATGATGATTTGAATGAGGGAAACAAAAAAAGGGGGGTGGGAAGAAAAAAAATCTTGAGAATTAACAACTTTCTAACACTNGAGCAGAGCAAAGGGGGAGAATCCCCTCCCTTGCCCTGCTGCCCGCACTGCTCTTGCTGCAGCCCAGGACTCGGTTGCTGTCTGGGCTGCACTCACACTGCAGGCTCATGTTGAGCTTTTCATCAACCCAGACCCCAAGGTAAATAATAAACATTTGTTCATCTAAGTGAATAGCAAAATTGCTATTACACAACTATGAAGATTACTTAGATGATTTTTGACCTTGAATCTGAAACATTAGTTTTTACCATTGTTACCAATTCTAAATACTCTCTTCTTTGTGTTAGATTTGGTGGTAAAATTAGATCTTCTTGTTCCACGTAACTTTCAAAACATGACTAATTTCAGATACGTTTAATTTCAAGCTCACATACATTCATATGCTGCCTGATGTTTTCTCATTAGGTAAGCTGTGAGCAGCCAATAGTTAAGTTGATAGTTCTATTGTAGCAAGTATCCCAGAAGGAGGAAAATACTAAATCTATTATGTATACTGGAAAAATACTGCCCTGTCAGCAGGTTTTGAAGAAACATAAAATATACAGATGATCTGCCTCCTACTTCTTTGTGCATTTCCAGCTGCTGGTTATTTTTCATTTAACTGACAATCTGCTAATATGCTTCAGTACTCAGACTGAATCCAAAAAGTGATGGCCAGACACAGAAATGTTTCTGCTGCAGGCCTTCAAGGATTACAATTTCATGGAGACAAAACGTCGGTGACATTCATTAAATAATAATCCACAATCCACAAGAATGATCACTGTGGGCTGTATCAGGTACCCATTTATCCTTTCCCTCTGTGAAGCCAACAGTGCCTAAGCCTAGGAAGGGCATAAGAACAGAGTAATCACACAGCAAATGACTCTTATAGCAATGAGAGCTCAGGCACCTAAGATACAATTGGCATTCTTGAAGGAAGCATAACAATGGTGAAGGAAGTCAACCTCCACTGCAAAACCTCTCATAGTAGTAAATTTACATCAGAAACTCTGCACTTCTTTTCTTCAGCAGCGTATTCATTGATCCTCTAGGCTTTCACATTCCTTTCAGTTAAAGGTAGAAAGCTACTGCCAAATGTACTTCATCATGCAACTTTATAATGGTCAAGGAACAACTAATGCAGAATGGGGAAAAAAAAAAATCCTGAAGCAGCTTATTTTCCAGAACATTACAGTCTTGCTCCATAATAACTATATTTGTACTACACATACTGCAATTTTCCTGGTTTGGTGTTTTATTAGTAAATAGATAAGAATACAATGACACAAGTCCCCTAAGACACAAAATTCTGCTTAATAAAAATAATGAAGAATTCAAGTTAAATGGGTATCACTATGGAATTTCAGGTATTTGGCTTCAAGATTGTTGCATTAATCTGTGATTAGCAGTTTAGTGTGTGAGGTGCACATGTCAATGCAATCAAAGTTCCAAGAGCTTTTGGTTGTGCTATGCTAGTTCAGTTTTATTTGAGATATTCCAAATAGGTATGATATTGCCCAGGAGAAACTGATAAAGACTACATTGCTATCACTGCTCATGTAAAGAAACATCAAAATTAGGAGGAGTGGAAAAGGAGGATTGTGAAATTACAATGCTGCTTTATCTGGGACACATTAAAGCCACAATAAGTTTATTAAGTGTGAGCAATTAAAATTATTAGTTTCCTGTTCACGATACTGAATTTGGGCAGATACAGCAAAGATAGCTGAATCATAAAGGACCATGGATACCCTAAAGACAAAGTGGTGTAGTAAGTATTTACAACTACAAAATTTAAGATCTGAAACTTCCAGGCAAACAGGGGACCATAAATTACGTCGGTTCTAAGCAATAAAAACATTTGTCGAGTTGATAGGGAATGAAATTTTAAATAAAAACATTTCCTGCTCTGCTCAGCCATAACAATGTTCTTTTGTTTGTATTCTTTGTAATTTAGCTGCTTGACAACTTCATTCAACCTTCAGTAGCAAACACAGGTATTGATTATCTCTGAACATCCTAATGACTGGAGACTGGGACACAAACCATGAAAGTAGAGTTTCTGGTTGCAAGTGAAATTATAGTTTGCCCTACAAGATTGCACAATAAATCAGAGAACAAATCAGCCAACATAGGGCTCTGGGGTCACTGAAGTGATGTTGACACATTACAATAATGAGAACTTGAAACACCTCATGCCCTATTGATTTTTAAGCTGAATCATTGCCACTGCAGGAGATTACAAGACTGTGTACTGGAATCATGGCCCACATGGGAGATGTTGATGAAAAATACAAACAATTGCACCAAAATAGTTCTTTGCCTGTATCTCTTATAACCTAATACCCTTCCTTCACTCCTCCAAGGTCTCAGACTTCAATTTGACTTCTATTTCCTTCTTTATCTACATTAATTATGTAGACTTGAAGCGACACTTTAAAGCATCTCAGAGAACCCGCATAATAGATAAATCAGCCTGCAATAAATGCTTTTTAATGTTCCAAGTAGCTTTCATGTTTCATTCAATAGCAAATTATTCTATGATATAAAAATAATTCCAATAATCACCAACTTATTTTCGACATAAAATATGTAAACGTCAAAAGCCTTGGCACCAGCTAAAGGGAGGGAAAAAAAAAACCCACCAAAAAAGGGCAAAAAAGCTCCTCTTTTTCTCTTTTTAATTCCACTTGACAGCATTGAGAACCAAGAAGCTGTTAGAGAGGTGACCAGTGACACAAGATGATTACAGTCCTGTCACGACAAAAAGAGCAGTTATAATTTGCACTGCAGTGAATTACTTGAGGAACATCATTTTGCTTAAGGGGAGAAAATAATACCTCCATTATCACTGCCAGCCAAGAGATCTCATGCTACACCAGAGAGGTACAAGGAAAGAGAGACAACATTTAACTGGTGCCTTCACACTAAAGGATCTTTGACATTTTGCTGTTTTTCTTGGTAATAAGTACTTTTAAAAAGTACTAGAATGGTCTTCTTACTAAAGCATAATTGCAAGACAGAAGAAAGGGCTAACTTGGAGTAAGTAAAAAGGTAAATCTGTGAAGAGCAAGACAACTTTTACCTCCTAATGCACTTACACTGAAAGAGATTAGAAGTTAGTTAAATATATCCTAAGGATTAGCTCCTGTTAGGCTCTTCAGAGAGATGTTTTTAATCAGTAGCTCTGCACTTGGCATTTATTCCTTTAGGGAGGGTGAAAATGTTTCAGATTATTTCTCTTTTTTCATATGAAATTCAGTGCCATCAGCAAAACTCCAACAAAAGAGGGGACAGAAGGACAATGGATCACAATTTATATCAGAGAGACCATCCTTAGAAGTTTCTTATAATTGTTCAGGTGCTTAGCCTCAACCCACTTCTCTGAGATACAGGCATGATTCATAACCTGACTTACAACACAGAATTAAGACAAAAGGGAAGTAGCACTGAGAGTCACGTTTTTGAAGGAATACAGGGACTTATGTTGTGATCCAGGCATAATGCAGATGTGTCAGGATGCAGTGCTGAATGCACATCCTGCACCATCTCTCTCTGTCCACCACCACTGCACCACAGTTATTTGTTTATTCCTTCTCTCTTGTTTTTCCCCAGTAGAGTAGCTTAAGAATCCTCAATTTTTCTTTCTGTCCATACCCAAACTGCTGGTACTTTGTCTCATACCTAAGCCTGGTAAGTACACTTAAACTAGCTGATCCTCGACCTGATCTTCCCTGAGAGTTAAGCTCAAGCAAATTAGTATACATCAGCTCTGCCAAGCGCCAGAAAACCAGAAGCCATCATCATTATTAATGAGGGAAAATCACTTCACAGTACTATCTCCCGTGGAATAGTTGGGGGGGCTACTGGCAATCTGAATTGCCAACAGGCAGCATAGTCACTGTAGTATACAACAAGCTACCATAAAACCACGAGGAAAAATCTTCTAGGAGGAAAATTTAATCTCTCTCCTCTAACAATTTAATACATTTTTGACGTTTGGGAAATACTACCAGCAGAAAACCAAATAAAGAAGATTCTCAGTGTTACATACAAAGAATGAACAGCAAAAATTAAAACAACAAATATTTCTGCCTGGAATAAAAGTGGCAGGTTTGTACCACTGTGAACAGAGTGCACATACATGTGGATAGCAGAAACCTCCCTTTAATTACCAGTCTGCCTGTTGGCCTTGCTTACAACCTGTTAACAGCAGATGTGACAGCAACGTGCCCGAGGATGCTGATCTGCAGAGAGTCAACCTTTTCTCTAAGGATATTGTGAACATCCCCAACAAAGACCAGCAAACCTCACTCAGGTTATTAATAT
The DNA here is from genome assembly GCA_013399055.1 of Ramphastos sulfuratus. NCBI lineage: Eukaryota > Metazoa > Chordata > Aves > Piciformes > Ramphastidae > Ramphastos > Ramphastos sulfuratus. The sequence goes on along the minus strand of WBNM01017429.1, from coordinate 37,384 downwards.
AACCCATTAGGACTGTGCATGTTTCTCAGGTTTTTTAACTGACTGGTTTATGTCCTGAGAACCAGTTAAATTAAGACAAAACATTATATTCACAGAATTATTGAGGCTAGAATAGACCTCTGAGATCACCAAGTCCAGCCTAGGACCTAACACCACCACATTCACCAGATCATGTCACTAAGCACCACGTTCAATCTCTCCTTAAACACCGCCAGGGACGGCAACTCCACCACCTCCCTGGCAGTCCATTCCAGTGTCTAATTACCCTTTCCATGAGCAAGTGCTTCCTAACATCCAACCTAAGCCTCTCCTGGTGCAGCTTCAGACCATGCCCTCTCTTCTTGTCACAACTGCCTGGGAGAGGAGCCTGACCCCTACCTTACTACAACATCCCTTCAGGTAGTTGTAGAGTGTGATAAGGTTCCCCAAGGCTCCTCTCCTCCAGGCTAAACAACCCCAGCTCCCTCAGCCTCTCCTCATCAGGCTTTCTCTTGAGTCTCGTCGCTCTCCTCTGGACCCACTCCAGCACTTCCGTATCCTTCTTGCAGTGAGGGGTCGAGAGCTCAAGGTGAGGCCTCACCAGTGCTGCCTACGGGGGCAAAATGATGCCCTTAAGTCCTGCTGGCCACACTACCCCTGATAGAAGCCAAGATGCCATTGGCCTTCCATGCCACCTGGGCACACTGCTGGTTCACGTTCAGCCGGTTGTCACCCAGCACTCCCAGGTCCCTTTCTGCCAGGCCACTCTCCAGCCACTCATCCCTCAGTCTGTAGCACTGAATGGGGTTACTGTGGCCAGTGTAGGACCCTGCCTTGGGACTTGGCCTTGTTAAACCTCATATCCACATTCTCTTTGTCGTAACCAATCAATGCTGTACATTGTCCTTGTACCAATCTTAGTTAATGGCACAGCAGGATTCATCAGGTCATAATTTTCACAGACTTCTGATGCTGGTCAGCATTAGAATATAATCATATCATCATTTACCATTCTTCATCAAAATAAAAGTCCAATACGTTGAGGGGATAATCTACTGAGCAGGTGTTGTGAAACTATTTCTCAGCAGTGCAAAAGAGCTGGGATTTTCCTATTCGGCAGCAGATGTCACTATTGCTAAGTAAACAATTGCAAACATGCCTATTTATCTGAACTCAAATAAAAGTTCAGACGTGGTCACTTTCACATTTTGCTGTCATGGAACAACTTGATATAGCTGAAAGACACTGCAATGCAATACTTTCAGCACTTCCAGGCTGACTCAAAATGAACCCATCTGAACATCACCAACTAACACGGCATGACAACACTGTCAATACCTGGATACTTTTGGGGTTGTTATCTCAGGGGGATGTTGTGTTGTATTTGTGTATTCCAACCTCTGTATTACACTGGCTTAAGTTTTTGAAGGCTGATAAAAATGAATCTATATTATGTTTCTAAAACTTATTAAAATAGATTGTTAGAGTAAAATCTAAAATCTCTCAAAAGCTTCTGCCCTTTCCCACACACGGAATGCCACCAATTCAAACTCAGTAAACGCCCCCCAAGCCATGCCCTGCTTAGAGAACAGATTTCATGCCTAAATGGGCAAGAGATTTATACCATAACCTACTCCATAACCCTTCAGCACACATCTTTTTTTGATCTATCATTTGAAAACATAAAATATATTTCCTAGAAAATTCATAGTGCTGCTAAGGCACGATCTAATTCATTCCTTTCTCCCGGTCACCCAAACCTGTAGAGAGAACGCAGACCTGAAGATAACAGAACCACTGTAAAATACATTCTTTATATCTTGTAACTACAAATCCAACTACATAGATTCTTCAGAACTACATTTTTCTTGCTGCAATACCACTGACAAAAGATTCAAAGTAACTTTTCTTGAACACTTGCTTTCTTTTTGATGTCTCAGTGCCATTTTTTTTTTCTCCTATAATCTCTTTGTATCTCTGACTAGCCCACACTGTGTCCCATATTTGGGGTATGACAGGTTAAAAGTCACACTATATCAGCTTCAAACTTCAAACACCATAATGGGATTCATTCTTTTGTGCAGTCACGTATAAAAATCTGTCCCAAATGGGTGATGGGAAGAAAGTACTAGTAAAGTTCAGCTCCTCTGAGTGTTTGAGGCTGTTTGATTTGCACTAAAAAGTCCAGTAGATGTATGAAACACTACATAAGGTATAACATATATACTGGTGTGTCCAGATGTAAGCTTAAAACTGTCAGAAAAGAGAGCAGAATCAGGAAAACTATAGAAGGTGGATGCAAACAGTACTTAGTGTTCCTCTCTCCCTCACCATGTGAGCTGACACTTGCATTTTTTTAACATTTGTACACAAAAAGAAATCAGAAAATCAAAATGGTAAATATTGAAGATCACTGCCATGTTTTTTTTTTTTTCAAATCCCTCACCCATTTGTTACAAGATACTGCTGTGGATCTTGTCTCTTCCCTCTTAACATTTCATGGAGTACTTCCATAAACATCTGTTTGTTCTTGTTCTCAACACTTTGTCCTGTCACTGTGACAAATGGCTTTACACTGAAGGATATGAAAATACTAAATTCTTTATAAACTCATTGAAGGTTGAAATGCCTGCATGTAGTAAGTATCTTGGCAGATATTTCTTAAATACAGCTATTACAGAATGTTATTTAGTGTTTCTATACCAATTCCCTATTTGCTACAGACTACCAAATAAAACTACAGCTGTCTTTGAACTTCACTACTAGTAGTATTGCTTCATTTAAAATCATGTCAATTCTAAGCTGAAAAATATGGTTTGCTCTTTGTCTGTCCAGAGAAAGGCTGAAGCTAATTAAAAAAAAAAAAACCCAAACAACTGATTAGACACAACAGGGGCTTGTATCATACAAAGAATGAGTCTAGAGCATGTTGGAACTTTGGTCCATACTGTTCCTTTCCAGTCTTTAAGAAAGATGTGTTTTAAATAGCAACTGACTGAGTACTAACTTCACAGATTTGATTTCAGTTCCCTCTACACAGTCTTTTCTCATAAGACAAACTATTTGTTGGCTTTACTGTCTGGGGAAAAGAAAAAAAGAAAAAAAAAATAAGAGAGAGAAAAGAAGGTGTCCAACATGCTTCTTAAACCAAAACAAGTTCCATTTCAGTTCACAAACCAAAATTCTCAAGACAAGAACCAACCATATGCAACTGACAGGTGAGGAAGTTTCTTCCAATGTCTCCTATTTCCTCATTCAAAGCTTTTTTGACAGAGGCAATTGGTTCCTATACAGAATGTATAGAATATTACATAGAGAACAGCATAACAGAGTCTCTCTGGCCCTAAGGTGCTCTTCCATTTCTTTAAGAATAGAACAAGGTCTCGACTGCTCTAATACGTTCTGTGTAACCAGCGCTTTTATTCAGAAATCTTAATATTATGTCATTAATAGAAGATGGGAAAGACTCTGCAGTTATTGTAAGAAAAAAAGGTCAATCCATAAATAAAGCAAGACTATAAGCAAGACTATAAGCAAGACTATAAGCAAGACTATAAGCAAGACTATAAGCAAGACTATAAGCAAGACTATAAGCAAGACTATAAGCAAGACTATAAGCAAGACTATAAGCAAGACTAGATGTCAGGAGGAAGTTCTTTCCAGTGAGGGTAGTGAGGCACTGGCACAGGTTGCCCAGGGAGGTTGTGGCTGCTCCCTCCCTGGAGGTGTTCAAGGCCAGGTTGGACGAGGCCTTGAGTGACCTGTGCTAGTGGGAGGTGTCCCTGCCTATGGCAGGGGGTTGGAACTAGATGATCCTTGAGGTCCCTTCCAACCTTACCATTCTATGATTCTATGATATTCAAAAAGTTCTAGTTTAGATGCTTGTAGTTTAAAATTCTCAAGGCAATACTAAAGGAACAAGGGAAGCCCTTGTAGGTAATACAGATGTTATAAGAGTTTATATAGAGCCCATTCTTTAAATGCATCCAATTCTTAAGTATAACCTACCTGCCCTGACCCTTACTGAGAGGATTAATCAGTGGTTCCTTGAATATAGACTAAGAATTCTCTCACAGCTCAATGGTAAACTACATACAACTTTCACCAGCAATCAGACTGTTATAACAGGAAACATTTGGGAAGGAAGTCTGGAGCAGGAATTGAGGAGGTACATACCCTTTACAGCACTGTACCTAGAAAAGTTCCAAAGCAAGACCCACAATTTTATCAGAAACTTTGGAATGTCCAGAATTTTCCAAATTCTGTTTCTTGGGGGAAATATTTATAATATTGATTCATTGCCTTATCTCACAGCTGTGGAAAAATATCAATCAATCTTGCTATAAGAGAGAACCAGCTGTTTTAAGCAGATGGGAAATAAGTTTGGGGGTAAAAAGAAACTTTCTATTTTTCTGAAAGAAATATAGAGAAATGAGAACAACTTCTGTTGGTTAGAAACTAATTCTCTAGGATATTTTTGCATACGAAGGCATACAGCTGTCATTTTCTGATGTTTGCTTTCCAAACCTTTCCTAAAAGCTTCTGGTGGTAGGAATCCTATAATCTGCCTAAATCACCTAATTAAATATTAAGTATTCATACTATCAGGAAGATTTTCCTATGCTTAATCTACATCTTCCTTTCTGTAATTTAAGACTAGAATTTCACATTCTACTCACTGCTGAAAGGGAGAAGAATATGTCAATGCCATTATGTCCAATTGCATAATAGAACTTACTCCTTTAAGCAAAAAAAGCTCTCTGCAGTGTTGAAGGATCAAAATGAAATATGTTATCAACTGAAGTTAAACCCAAGTATTTCTGCAGTGCTGCATCGTGTGGGAAAACAAAAAAGAAACTTCTCAGTGGGGAAAAAAGGCCAATTCTCTTAAAGAATTTATTAAAATATTGGTGAAATTTGTTAATTTTAAAAAATAAATTGTAGAAGGTTTTCAGTTTTCTAAACCTTGTTCCCATCCCCAATGAAACCACTGCCTGAAAACGAATGCTTGAACTGCTAAAATTTCACTATCTTTATGCTTTACAGACATAAGTTTGGGGGAATAAGCATATACATCCTGCATACCCATACAAATCTCAGCTTCCTCATCTTCTGTTATCCTATCCACAATGTCTTTGGCTCCTCTGTAGTGCTAAAACTTGGAGAAATTTTCATTTGTCTAGTGAAAAAAGCCCAAATTTTAAAGCCATCACAGCCAGTTAAGTGCTGGAACAGGTAGTCTAGGGAGGTAATGAAACTTCACATATTCGCAGCTTTTAAAGATTAACTGGATGCCTATCACAAATGTGTTGTAAAGATGATCCTTTCAGAGAGGAGGGCAGGACTTAATGACATGGAAGAGTGGTCCTCTCCATCAGTGTTTTTCTCAGACCAGCGAGTATCTCATTTTAGCATCAGGATGGAATTCTGTCCAGTGCTTGCTCAGATACATGTAGGTGAAAATGAAGGAAAGCAGAATTGCCAAATTGCCATACTGCCTCCCCTTTGCAGAAATGCCTTGCCTCAGGTCTGAATCACAATCATTAATTAGAAGAAACACTACCATATGAACAAGTTGCTTCAATTACTTAGAAGAAATGCTACCAGACAAGCAGGCTTCAGCTTTGTGCTATTTTTAATTCTTCAGCAGTTAATGGCTGTGTGAAGCAATAACAGCTCTATGACATGGTTGATAGTTATTATTTAGACTTATTTATTGCTTCTTCTTAGTTATGACTTGATGAATTGAGTTTCTCCTTTTATAAGACATGCAAGGACTGAGCAGGAGCTCAGTCTACTGTACCTACTGCCTATCCAAACGATGATCAGCATCCCTCTGTGCACTCCTTGTAAAGTTTAATTTCACTGACAATCCACAAGCTGTAATGTATCTCAAGACAGCTCTTTGACCCCAGTCTTCTAGCTCTACAGTCACTGCATGAGGAAGGGGTGGAATCAGTCAATCACAGCTATCACATGGAGTTGGTAAAACACTCTTCTTAGGAGTCTATAATCTGGACAAATAGAAGTTCACCTAAGCTGTCATATGACTACTGAGTTTGATTTACCATTTCTCATTATTAGAGATAGCTGTTGGAGAGATGGAGAGACATCTTAAAATTCCAATTGGAAATAAAGAATATTCAAATACTCAATGTTATTCCTTATGTCTTCCTTCAATAAATAGTAAGTCTTGTTGTGGCTCGAAGCAAGAACTAGCATGAAGAAACGAGCTCACTCTTTCAAATGTGAAAGTCAAAATGGAATTAAGCTGATTCCCACAGCTTCTCTGTTGGTAGTTTAGTCTGCCATGGTTGGATTTCTGACTCTGCTGATAGTGGGAAAGCCTCTCCATTGGAATGAAAAGCCATTTGAAATGAAATCTGGTTTTCAGATTATTTTTCTCCCTGGCATAGAAACTGGCATCCTGCTTTTCCAAGTAATGGTCAGAATTAGTGCAGGATTACAGCCTCATGTGGTGCTGATTTAATTGGCACGATGGAAAAATGGGACAACATGCCACTGCTCATCACACAGATCTTATTAATAAATACAAGGCTTAAAAATATCAAACATCTTAAAATAAAAACATTAGATTATTTTTCAACCTAGTCTTACTTAAAAAAAAAAATCACCAAAAAACACTAAAACAAACAACAACAGAAAAACCAAACCCCCACAATGAATTGAGATTCTTCTCTGTCAAATGCAAATATCAAACTTTCCCTGCATATGCAGTTGACAGCAGACATATTCTTCTGAAAAATTAATCTGTTCCTTTTACACATACCTGTGCTGGTTTGAGGCTAATTGGAATATTTTAATAGAGAAAATTATATTATAGGCTGTGAAAAGGAAACAATGGTGATGTCTACTTCACTCATAGGCTTGCTGAAATGTTTAAGTACTCAAAACATAGATAACTCAGTCTCTCAGGCTTACGGTCTCTGGGGCGCAGCATCTCGGGTGATCTAGCTTCTGGCTTTCTCCTCTCTGCTGAGTAACCTCACTAAACACTTTCCTTCTAACCTCCCTGGCCGATCCTCCAAACTCATCTTGTGCCTGAGCCAAACCTTGGGGTAAGGTATAGGGGTGGGGAGAAGGTGGAAGAGTGGTTGGGAGCCCCTCCCGGGGTCTCTGATTTCTGGGAGGGGAGTTGTGTTTCTGTATCACCTTTACCTTGTATATTTCTGTAAATATTCATGTAGATTGGGTATATCTCTGCTTGTGTATTGTGCTAACCTGTAAATATAGCTTGAGTCCTTAACTTCCAGCCAGCTGAGCCTAGTCTGGGTGATTTTACAAAGTGTGGGGGGCCCGAGGAACTCCCAAACCATCACAATACCACTTGTTGATATCATACATTAAAAGCCGGGTCATGAAAACTCAAAGAGTCCAGAGCTGAACTGCAGTTCCCAGGATAAGAATGCCACAGGATGCACTGCATTACAAAAGTGGAGTCATTTTAAAGAGGTGAACACTTGATGCTAACAGGAAAACATTCAAGTCATGTAAAGCAGTACAAAAGGGGAGAGCCAGGACACTCCACTAGGGCTTGATCTAAATGCCATGTTCTTAAAAGATCTGCTGTAGCATGGCAGCAGTTCTTCACAGATACTCTGTCTCATCTTCAACCACATTAATCACCGAAACGATGCTATTTTTTTAGAGCATCATGTAACAGTGCAAGGTCTCAGCAGCAGACAGATAGCTCTTCAAAGAAGCAGCAGTGACATGCCACATATGCCTCTCACTTCACTTTGCTGTTACACGTCTTCACAGTTGAAGTAGAGAGCCCTTAGATACAGTTTAATTAGTAGTCAGAAACAAGCCCTCACATGACCGACTTACCTGAAAAAAAAGGATCAAACCTCATTCCTGGACAACTCTCATTTATGCTGTATGAAAGTTCAACTTTATCAAGGAAAGTATTTCAGTTAAATAAAAACACCTGTCCAGAAAGCACCACAAGTAAAACAGTTACCATTTGCAAAGAGTGAGAGCTTGTTCCCAGAATTTTACATCATGCTGCAATATACAAGCAGCAAGCTGCTAAGTTCTAAAGCTCTGTTCTAGTTCAGGTTGGTCCATCCAAGAATTCTGCTTACTGTCCTCCCCTTTTTTACATGCTTAAATTTCCAGCAAGTACTAGACTGGAAATCTGCTTAAAGCTACTGAAAATCAAATGCATAAAAACAAAAAGCTCTGGTTTTTCTCACACGGATATTGTGGTTAAATTTATAATCATCTTTATTTTTATCATTCCATCATTTATTATTTTTAATAGATAATAAATATTCATTAGAAGATACTCTTTTATTAATTCCTACATATCCAACCAATCTGTCTAGGATTATTTATCACTACCAAAATTGAAGGTACCTAAATGAGTAATTGCTGAACTCCAGGTATCCTAAACTAAACGAGATATTAGTGTTTGCTTCTCCTGAGAGTAAAAATGTTTAATGAAAACTGAGGCCACAAATGCAAATTAAGGGGATTTCTGGGGTTTGGAGGTGTACTTTCTTCTGTAAACACCTGACAGAAAAGAACAATTTTGAAGTCTTTATGTATCAAAAAAAAAAAAAAAAAAAAAAACCAAAACTGGAAGCATATTAAGTCAAGGTAGTAAAACTGGGCTTTTGTCATGTTTAATTGCTTGAATTCATAACTTAGTTTTGCTGAATCTGGATGCTGCTGCTGACTTAAGTGTTTTCTCCATTTTAGTACTTGAAAAAAAGTTTGTCCATGCCTCCGTATTTGTGAAAGTCAACTAACAAGCCTCTGTGATACTACAGGGTTTTTTTAAATATTCCTGACCATCACAAAAATATCACCCTTCAAAAGCCTTATAGCATGAAACCTGTAATTAACTACAGAACAAACCCAGTCTCTGATTCCAGCCTGGTGAAAAAGCCCATGCTGCACTTGATTTCCAATGATAATGGAGGGAAATTATAGCCTGTGCAACTTAACCTGGGTAACTGAAATCAAATGTAGAAATGCCATGATAAAGACAAAATAAAAAACCAGAAATGCTTACATTCTATTGCAGTCCCCTAAAGCAAACATTTTCTTACACTTCCCAAAAATAAAAGTAGTGAGTGCACAATGTCACTGCAGACAGCAGCTCTGCCACATTCTTTAACATCTCCATTTGATACCTTCAAAGGAAAAAAAAAAAAAAAAGGAAAAGACTTATTCCTACAGGTACAGAAATCCACAGCTGACAAGAGATCTTAGGCAATAAAATTAAACTTTACTCACTGACAAATTTAGAATGAAACGCTAACAGAAATAATCTGTCACACGTTTATTTCTTTTCCCTAACATAGCTGTCTGGTATCTCACCTGAAAGTCATCCCACAGCATGAGAATTTTAAAGAAAACATATTTAGGCTGCACCTGTTTAACTGAAAAACCTGACCTTTTCTTCTCTCTAGTGACTACATACTCATGGTACACCTTGTGTCCAAAAAGGCACGCCTGTGAAAACGTGATCATCTCTGCATTGGTGCATTCTACTCAATCTGTTGTTTACTGACAACTCCACTGGTGAGCATTTTCCCTTGGTCACGTATTCCAAAACAAAACTAAAGGCAATTCACTTTTCTAAATAGATGGTACAGATGGATTGAAAATATGACTATTCATGATAGAATGGCAGTTTTGAAAAGCAAACCTTATTGTCACATAAAGAAATTTCCAAAGTTATGCTTAACTCCAAGGTGTTGTAAATTATATCCCATTATTATACATAAACCTCACCAAAACACTGGAAAAAATCATCTGACACCATCAAGGTCCTTTATAGTCTTTGTTGCCATCTGTAAATTTTAGGAATACACTATCTTGCAACAATTATTTCAAGAAAAATCCCCAAATCCCTATCACCAAAGTCAACTGAAAGCTCAGCTTTAGTAGGCATGAGCTATTATAAATATCATCCCTTCTTAGCATTTTCCTTACTTAAATTAAAATAGGAAATAAAATTTAGACACTGTATTTTCTACGGTTAAAAAACTCTACACATCTTTTCCTATAGCTTACTTTTCATTATTTTTTCCCCCCACAATTACTGTCACAATAACTTAAAAGCAGGAGTTAATCATATTTCTTCTCCTTCTTTCCAATTTGGTGCTTCATTTGCCTTTCCCAACATCTTAACAAAATTCATTAACATTTAATATTAATATTTTTCATAGCAATAGAAATAGTCCAAACTTCCAATATTATACTAAAAGACATTTTTCTAGACTTTTTACAGCATTTAGAATACCACAAGGCTCATGGCTGAATAAATCAATTACTTGTTCCCTGGACAAGTTTGGTATTCTATGAGCAAAACTGAGACACTCTGAAAACTTTATGCAAAATAAAACTGAACAATTCCATGACAAAGATATCACTGAGGCAACTGGGTTGAAGTTAGAAAGACTGACTGTAACACCTTGCTAGACAATAATAATAATACTGAAGTTGTTCCATCCATCTATTGTTATGTTGTTCTGATTTCAAATACTTATTCAGGTACAAGCAGGTAGAAACATAAAGCTCAATCTTTCTAAAACTTCTTGGAAAGGAGTATAATTATTTCTGCTTACACCTGCCAAAGTCTAAGCATATTGGATATTGAGATGGCATTGATAAATACAACTTCTTGCCCATGTATTAAAGGGAAGGCAATAGAAATGTGAGACTGTATATGTTTACTAAATCTAAAATATTCAGAAATGTAGTACTGCTCTGAAACAGATGACCAAATCGTGAATAGACACACAGGTTGAAAGGAAGTAAAACTGATGATTGACAGATGCTACACATGCACTCACTGAGAAGCACCCATAAAGGATCATCCAAAAAGCTAGTTTATGCCCATTAAATGATTTAGATCTGAATGGTGGTAACATGCACCACTGCTGCTTTCTGCAGACAAGGGAAGGCTCTTTACCAAACAGCACTTTTGCCTCACTTTTCAGAAGTCACCCTCATTTGCATATTCAACAAACAGATCAACAACGTCAGTATTAAAAGTATCAGGAAAAAGCTACAATCTAGGAACAGAATGTCAGAATATTCAAACTTCACACATTTGTTGTTCAGTTTGAAATTCCTATGAACCTCAGGTACTGTACATCAGCCACATTTTTAAAGTATTTTATAATCAAAACCAACCATGAACTTCCTATTTAATACTTACATAAATCCTTCTGCATCAAGACCAAATTCCTTATCACTACAGAATTGATGGATACAAAGACTATTTTCAATCTTGCTAAATTCCTGAACATCCATCTAAATAAACTACCTGAGGTGCAATTTACCGTAGGGCCCTGACGGCAATGTGATTTTATGCTGCCTGAGCTGCTAACCAAATCCTCACTGTCTGAAACACACAGAACCCAGCCTTCCACTTCTGGACTGTGCCACAGTCTCCTACATGTGACAGCAAGTCTTGTGAAAAATAACACACTCCTAGTCAGTATGGGTGAGATTCCTTTTTTAAAAGCTGGCAAAACCCACTTTCCCTACTCCCTTCAACATTACTGCCACACTTTGAGGCGTGTCTGCTTTCTTTAAAGAATGAGAATTGCTAAAGTCATTCAAAATATTTCAATCACTCTGCAATTACACCCAGCTGGCAACAGATAGAGATTTGTAAATACCAGTCTCTTACATTCTATTTCTGCTTTTTAAAACGTATACGTGTATAAAAGGACTGTTAGCCAAATGGAGGTTTAAACAGGATTTACGAAGACAAGGTTGCTGCTGTTTTATCCCACGTATTTTAACAAGTACAGTAATAAAACTTGATAATCCTCATACATACTGTGTTTTCTAACATCATGATATTATGCTGGTAATATGCTGGTGCCCTAAAGTTTAAAATGCAACCAGTTTGGTCAGAAATCCTGTAAACTGCCTCCTAAAAGGCAGTAATTCATCTGACAAACCCATTTCTAATGAGATTCCTGCCGTCTTTCATATAAATGCTAATATATATACCATCAAAAGAAAGTTAAACAGCTCTTTGAAGATGAAGTTCACATCAACTTCACCCAGCCACAGAGGAAGCACAAATCATCCCTCCACATCTTATTTTCTGCAAGCACAACACATGCCCGTGGACTCCCTCTCACAGAGAGCCCCATGCCACGCACACGGATAAACACAGCCATAAGAAGACGCCCAGCCAAGCAGCGGGTTCGGATGGAGCGCAGCCCGGCAGCAGCCTCGCAACTTCACATACGACACGCGTAGCTCCGCCGCCAGCCTGCCTATGCCAGCGCTCCGCTCCGCCCGCGGCTCGCAGCCCCCAGCCCGGAGCCCTGCACACACCAACCTCGCTGCCTTCATGTCGGGAAGTCACTGACGGCTGCTGTACAGCAGCAGCCAAACATGTCAACTGCCCCCCCCCGCCCCCCTCCCCAGCCTTGCCTCCTAGCCGGGGGCTCTGGAGCTCTCCCCGCCGCTAGCGAAGGCTGGCTCCCGGGGCCCCCTCCCCGCCCCTGCCTTACCTGAAGGGCATCTCCCACGCCTGCAGTCAGCTGCCAAGATTTCATCCTCGGCTGCCAAGCGCTCCCGGGCTCCGCACCGCGAGGAGCCGGGAGAAGCGGCGGACCCCGGGGGCGGTCCCCCTTGCTCAGCCCGTCCTCCCGGGCGCCGTCCCGCTGCCCTGCCCGGGGGCTCGCACACCTGCAGCGCCCGGGCCCGGCCCCGGCCCTGGCCCCGCATCAACTGCAGGGCGGCAGGAGCGCGGTGCCGAGCAGAGCAGCGGCGGCTGGGCGGCAGCTCCGTGGGGCAGGCGGTACCTTGCTCCCCGCCCTTATGCCCCACCTAGCCCCGCCGAACGGGGGGCCGTGCGCCTGGGGACGGCAGCTCCCGCCCCGCGTGTCCCTCCCGTGTCCCCGCAGGCAGGCACCCGGGAGCATAGGACAGAGCAGGGCACCTTGCACAGCCCGCCGAGCCCACGCCTGGCAGCCGATGCTAACTCCCGGGCAGCGGAATGTCGGGAGGCAGCCCGGGAGCGCTCCCCGCTCCTCACGCCGTACCTACATTATTCAACATGTCTGTGGGACAGTATTTATGACTTTCAATATGCTGCGCTCTACATCCCGCTCCACGGCCTGAAAGCCCTTCTGCCAGCTCGCTTTTTTCTCCCCTGGCAGTGTCCCTGATAGGCTTTGTGGAATATGCATTCAGTGAAGTCATTTTGTTTTATTTGGAGATAAGAGCAGTTCCACTCCAGCTCAGCTGAAAATCACAACCCTGCGGGGAGGGAAGGTGGGCACAGGGAAAAAGGATTACATTCAGTAACCCATTTAGGGGATGTCTTTAGTATATGCATTAAATATTAGGTATTTACTAAAATACTGGACAGGGGCTAAAGTTTGAAAGGCTGCACCTTTTTGATCAATCCTTTGCAAACAAAATGGTTAGCATAAAATATTTAAGCAAAACATTCCACCAAAATATTTCACCAAAATTCATAACATTTTGACTAAATGATAATTACTTTCTTGTGAAATTCTGAATTCAAATATCAATATTGCAGACAAAGTTGTTTTCAAGAAAAAAAAAAATTGCTGCACCTGGGGCAAAACCTGTCTTCCACAAGAGATGGCAGAAATTAATCCAGCTGCAGGGTAGAGGAAAAGGGGAAAAAAAAAAAAAAAGAAGTTGGTTTCAGCTAGCCATTAGAAATGGATATTTTCCACTGCTCAAAAGCACTGCTTGTACCTTACCAAAGAAATTGTTTGTAACTACAGCTATTTATGCAACCAGAGTTACAAACTGTAAACAAACAACTACTTAGACTGAAGTGAAAAAATCCAGAGATTCAGAGGAGGCCTCTAATTCCGTAAGACATATTTTCATACCACATATCTACTATTTCTCAAAACCCAAAAGTTCAGTAAAACATCTTCCAATATTTATCATTATTCTATTAGTCACTCCCCCTTTGCATCACCAAGTTAAAGAGTTTGCACCCATTTTTGGCAGAATAAAACAGACAAAGTTGAACGTGTTCCATTCAAACATTCTGTACACAAAATAGTATTAGACTGTGATTCTGACTTCATAAGGATTTCCTTGTTTGGAAGTTTTCATTGTAGTCAAGCTCCCTTTGTTACCTAAGGGAAAAGAAAACTATCCACCTGGACAGATGATGGGACAATTAAGGCACCATCATCATAAGGCATTAAGTGTATAATTTAGAAATAGAATGCTGCAAGGGCTAATGGCCAAAACAAATCTCAGAGCTCACATTGGCTTAATCTGTGGCCTTGACCAAATTATTCATGTCCTCTGTTTTCCCACTTGTAAAATTAGAATAATAATACTTACAGTGCCTATAGCTCCTATCTCTTACTTCTCAGAAGGGGTCTGATGATTAATGACCCTACAGTGCTCTGAAATGGATCAACACTTACTGCTAAGCCAGAGTTAATATGTTGCTGAGCATTAAAGCACTGAAACACTAGAAATTCCAATTAAACCACCTTGTGTGTCTAAACATGGATGAACTAAAACACAGGGATTACCAAAAGACCATCTCCTATCATTTACAAGCAACAAAATACTATGAATTGCCTTATGGTTTTGTTATTCAAATCCGATGTTGGTCTCCACCCATTCTTAGTGTTAAGTTCAGAACTAAATTAATAGAGGACACTAAAATAGTCACTTGCCACTGCTGTCCAGGGCAAGGTCACTTGGAGTTAAGGCAGTCAGGAAACATTACCATTACTGCTGGCCTGTTGTTCTCAGCCCTTGCAGCACATATGGTCATTCAGTCAGAGGACCAGCAGCTCTGGCAGATGCTACATGTGGTACTCGGTGCTGTTCTTCAGGGACTGTAATTCTTTACTCAAGTAATGAAAAAGAGTTTAAACTAATTAATTATCTCATTAGCAATAAATATGGGGGTGGGGGGTGGGGGGGTGTATGCAGAGGGGCAGGAAAGCACTGGTAAAGAGCATACTGCTGCAGAACAAGCTGCATCATTCACAAAGTTGTGACAATGACCACGTGTTCAGTCCGAAGAATAGTCCAAATTTCTATACCCAACATAGAAAAAGAGAGACTAGTAAAGTCCCATTTCCTTGATAAAAACCTGCACAATCATGAACCATAGAGACAGTGGTGAAAATGAATGCATAAGTTTGGTTTTCTTATTGTTTCTTCTACTTCACATATGAACAAGAGATAAAATTCTTTAAATGGTGTAATGGTCAAATGATGCCATTGCTTGTCCTTGATCGTTGTACAGGGGTTTGCAGAACCTTATCTGGGATACATCCCCTTGTTTAAGAGCATGGCAGCTATGTGTGGAACAACACACCTTGGACCAACAACGTTTACAGAACAACACCACGACCAGGAGTTAAATTCCCTGGGATCTGTAGGATAAACAAAAGCTTGAGTGTGAAACTGCATGGGGGAAGAACTCATTCTTGGTACGGTTCAGCTACTAGAGATGCTCGTCAGGACTCCCTCACACAAACACACACACACACACATATGCTGTCCTGGGGAAGGCTTCTCTCTAACTGCTGTGCTTTCCACAATACTTGCAGGAACAAACATTAATTATCTGAACTCTTTCTGTAATGGCAGCAGCTCCTGAAGTTTCTGTAATACCAGATTTCTATATTTTAATTTTTTTCCCTTGAGATTCTGAAATAAGTATTTTCAAAAAATTGACCAAATCCTGCAGAAGACTGTCATCATGTTATGTCTTATCAGAAGTTCTAAATAAATGTAGCTGTTTATTACCTAAGCCTTTACACCCTTTTCACCTTCAAAAAGGGAGCATTTTCCTTCTGAATTTTCTGCTTTACAAAGACAATTATTTCACTTAGAAAAAGATGAAAGTAGCTAATTTTCCAGTAGGTGCCTTTTAATGAATGGTGTGGCTTGTTGAGTTTTTTTAAAACTGATTCAAAAGTGGGTGTATCATACCAGAAAGCTCCCAGCTGGAAATTCTTCTGTGTGCAACTGGTTTAGTCTTAATTTCTTGAACTAAGTTTCTGTGTTGCGGCAACTATTAGAAAGCGACAAAAGTCTTCAAAAGAAAATGAGGATTGGTAAAATCCAAAAGCAGCATCTTCAGCAGATGTAATTCTGCACCTGTACAGTTTTGAAGACATGTTTTATACAGCACTGTGAAATGTGGTTTAATCTCAATGCATTTACATGTCAAACACACGGGGGCTCTCCATGCCTGACAGATTACTGCTGAAATGATTTCTTCCTACATGCCATCTAATGATCCAGTGGTATTACAGAAGGTAAGCCTAATGAAGCATATTCAGATGAAAAAATATCATATGATTTATGATAAACACCTTGGAGATTTACTCCAGAATGTTTTATGGTTCCAGTGTGAGAGTCTAAGGGGGATGACCGACATGTTAAGAAACACATCATCAGTCACATGTCGCAAACTTTACAAGGCAATTGAACCTAAATCTGTGAATTCACAATGTTACACTGATGCTAAATCTAATCTTTCAGAGAGAATCTAAATGCTAAGGATATTAAAACCTGAAATATGAAAAGAAATGCAACCATAAAACACAAGTCCTTCCTCTACCGCGCAGAATTTAAATTGTTCTCCAGGGGCTGGTTACTGCAAACGTACATAATATGGCTAACTTCAATATGAGATTAACTAACTTGACCAAGTATTACATGCAAAATTGTATCTGCTATCTTTATACAACAAAATCATGCCTAACTTCATTTAGAAACAAGTGTTAAGAAATCAAAGCAAGTAGAATAGTAAAGAGGAACATTATTCCTATGCAATTTTGATGCGACCAAACTAGTACTGATCTAATAACTGCTACTTTGAACCCTGCTGCAAAAAATATCCTTGCATACATGCTACAAAACCCTTCATAAACCCCTCTCTCATTCCTGCATTCACCCCTACAAAAAGAGCCCAAAATATGTGTTCCACAGGATAGTGATTTTTTGCACAGCCTGCTTAGCAGATTACATTTAAAAAAAAATAAAATTCCTTATCCAAAGACCTAAGATAAAGTTTCTGAAGATGCGTCAGATCAAGGACAAAAAAACATAGCTTGTTTTTTTCAAGTATAAGGAAAGCACAAAAAAAAATTATTAGAAGGACATCAACTATTTGTTTTTTAGATTGTTGCTATGTCTAATATGAAACATGATAACAAAGCATCTATCCACAAGGAGGAGAAACAGGTCTCTGAAAAGTCTTGAAGCAAAACAATTCCTTATGTGTTTCTATGCACTCACAATTCTATTGAAAAGCTAATCTATTCCCAAAAAATTACATTATTAAGACAAATAATACTTCAGCATGAAGGAGGATTATTATTTATGGATGCAACATGGACTTTAACATTTCACTGTATATTCCTCTCAAAGGTAATCTGGATCTGAAGGGGGCTACAGGAAGGCTGGGGAGGGACTATTTACAAGGTCTTGTAATGACAGGACAAGGGGCAATGGGTTTAAATTGGGAGAGGGAAGATTTAGACTGGATGTTAAAAGGAAGTTCTTTCCAGTGAGGGTGGTGAGGCACTGGCACAGGTTGCCCAGGGAGGTTGTGGTTGCTCCCTCCCTGGAGGTGTTCAAGGTCAGGTTGGATGAGGCCTTGAGTGACCTGTGCTAGTGGGAGGTGTCCCTGCCTATGGCAGGGAGTTGGAACTAGATGATCCTTGAGGTCCCTTCCAACCTTACCATTCTATGATTCTATGATTCTATCTGCTTTTAGAAGATATTTACAAACAAATTACAATTATTTGTTTAGTAACATATAGAAAACACCACTTTTTTTCCATATCCTGAATTTAAAATGTCTCCAAATTCTTCAATATTTTTTTACTTCACAAGTCTAAAACTGCAGAAGAGCCACACAACCAAGAAATACAGATATGGCAGTGCTCAGCACACCAGTGCAAGGGGAAATGTAAAAACGTGAAGGGAAATACCTAAAACAACTGGAAGTGCAATTGCTTGCCATTGTAGATGATTTTGTGCAAAATGCACCTTCAAAATGATAAACTACAGCCTGTTCCACAGGGCAGGACCTCTGAATGCTACTCATAACAACAAATACAGTTAATAGAAAATATTTTCCAGTCCCATGATCACAAATATAAGTCACTGTGGGGCATCTAGGCCAGTCTCTGCCTGTCGCTCTTTGAGGCCCATACACTCCAAGGAGCCTGAATTTGTACCTTTCACTCTACCTTTACTTTCTAAGTAACACACAGTGAGAACAATCCCATAAAAGACAGGTGTGAGTCTGGTGTGACACAGGTTGCCTGTACGTACAGGCAGCAATCTGTGGAATGATGGGCAAGTTACTTAGAAACGTCTAGAAAGCTTCTGCCCAGAAAGTGGGCAGAGAAACGCTCCTGTGCAAACCACTGAGGAGTTTGGAGGTGCAGCTCTGTTGAGCAATTGGGTAAACGTGCATGTTTTATTCTTAGTTAATGACAGATAAGCAGCTGTATTTATTTTGACTCAATCTATTTACATTGGCATTTACACTCCAGATTGTGAAACATCCCAGTGACACTTCTGTCACTAACTAAAGATGCACAATATATACTTCCTAGTAAAATGCAAGCAAAGATTTAAGTATCATGTAGTGGATATAAAGCACTGTAGGGTGTAGGGATTCTTACTTGACACTTTAAACACGCTTTCATCATTTAACACAACACAATCTCACAAATGCCACAACCTTATACGCTCTCAGGTGGAAGGAAGAGGACAGGACTACCTCCAGCTCAGCTACTGTGGGCCTTCTCTCCTTTAAAGTCACGTTGGCACAGAGAATGTCACAGCTTGTGGATGCAAGCAACTACTTGTTTCTGCTCATCTGTGCCACAACACAGTTGACTAATTAATTTTTTTAAGTGTTCAAGATGTGACACTTTATATATGGGATTGAATACAGATTAGCATTACAGTAATCACAAAGCTTTTGTAGCCTCAAATTTGTCTTCTTCCAGCAAAGTTCCCTTTAATGTGCAAATGAAGGATGCCACTACATATCTTGAAATAAGCAGGCTCATTATGGTCAGGACTTGTCATATATGCAGGCATTAACAGCGTACAGTAAGCTGGCAGATCAAGACAGGCTAAATAAAAGACACATACCCAACTGCCTGCTCTCATATCCAGATGCCTTCCTATCAGTGGTATCCCAAAGTGCTGTTATGAAAATCTCCCTCCCTTCAAATGTTTACACATTGAAGATGTCTTCATAAGATACAAGAGCTCTCTTGGCCCAGTTCTAAAGACAGAATGGATTTGTCAGACTGAGTAAAAAGAGAGCAAAAGGAATGTGAAATTGCCTCAAAAATTCAAAACCAGCAAAAGCTGGGAGCCAGGTTCAGAGGAAAAATTGCCCACACAAAGAAAGGCAAAGATAAGAGGGAGACAACCAACTGAGTTGGCTGAAAACTCTGACAATAACTTAAGTAAAGGCAAAGACACTAATTATTTTTTTAACTTTTTTTTTTTTTTTAATTCCCATTTTAGCAGTTTTTGAGTTTAACTAAATTGCTGTGTCTAGAGTCACTTCACCCAACAAAGACACACCTTATACCAAGTAAAAGGGCCAGCAAGACCTGTGGCACAAAAGACTGTTCCTAATAGCTGATAGTAAACAAGTGGATTCCCATTAGAAGCCCTGGGGCCAGGGTGGTTAAATTATAGAGTTTCCTCTGTAGTGAGATGCAAAAAATATCTCAGAAAAAGATTGTTCTTTAGAAGGATTTTCAGGGACCAATGTTCAGTTTGTCATCCATCAGGGAATGCATACAAGCTACTTTATATCAACATCTATATAGAATGTTTCCAGGAATAATTAGGGCATGATATTTTAAAAACAAATTTCACACGTTTTTCTGACAAACTGTTGTGGACTTCTGGTGTTAATTTTAGCAGTTTCAATTGGATTTGGTACGGTTGCAAATGTAAAGGGAAATCTGCAGTAATCAGGATGTGACACTCATTAACACTTTCACAAAATACCCACTGGATTTGCATAAAGTCTGCAAAGATTCATTGGTGAATCTTTAATATGAGATTTCCCTTGGTTTTACTCCACATTCAGCTCCATTTGTCCTCCCTCTTTCGTCTCCCCCCTCAGTGACAACTGCTGTAAACAGTTCATAACAAAGCATAATTAAACTTAATGAATAGCTAACATATACATATAATTACCTCAAAGTTTCTATAATTACATATATAATTTTGAAAATTGCAATATTTTCTGAGAAATCTGTAGGGGAGATGAATACTAACTGGATACAACGGCACTCCAAGTGACTTAATAAAGCTGGTGATTTCCAGATCAGTTTTTTTTCATGACCTGTGTACAGAAGACACCCACGACACAGCTCACATATGTCACATATTTTGCATGCAAAGTATCATGAAAAGAATCTAGAAATGGATAAACCACCAAGCTGGCAAAGTATTTCTGGTTCTGACAATGACAAAACTAAAGTAGATTATGCCATTATTAAGGGAGATACTTCTTGCTACTGCCAATATTACACAACGTGGCAATAAATGAAAAGAGAAATCTGCATCACCTAAGTCTTGTTTGAGTACAAGTTTCTCCACAGTAAATACTTTACTGCACATTTTGAGCTGAACAATCTACTAGCTATTTGACTGCATTGACTACATCAACTCTGTGCAGTTCTGGAGCCCCCAGCACAGGAAGGACATGGAAGTGTTGGAGCGGGTCCAGAGGAGGTCACGAAGATGATCAGAGGGCTGCAGCAGCTCTCCTATGAGGACAGGCTGAGAGAGTTGGGGTTCTGCAGCCTGAAGAAGAGAAGGCTTCCAGGAGACCTTAGAGTAGTCTTCCAGTATCTGAAGGGGGCCTGCAGGAAGGCTGGGGAGGGACTATTGACAAGGTCTTGTAATGACAGGACAAGGGGCAATGGGTTTGAACTGGCAGAGGGAAGATTTAGACTGGATGTTAGGAGGAAGTTCTTTGCAGTGAGGGTGGTGAGGCACTGGCACAGGTTGCCCAGGGAGGTTGTGGCTGTTCCCTCCCTGGAGGTGTTCAAGGCCAGGTTGGATGAGGCCTTGAGTAACCTGTGCTAGTGGGAGGTGTCCCTGCCTATGGCAGGGGGGGTTGGAGCTAGATGATCCTTGAGGTCCCTTCCAACCTTACCATTCTATGATTCTATATGGCACTACAGCATGCAATGCAATATTTAATGGGAAATCCACAATTTTTTAAATGGTGGGGGTTCTCTTTTGAACTAAAAATAGAAGATTTATTAAATTCTCACTGAAGCTAACTATTCTGTTTATAAAAATGCATTTTGGTTTGCTTTGGTTTTATAATAGAATACTTCTGCAGGAATGTCTGCCGGTCTGAGTTCAGCATTACCAGGATGAAGTTCATTTTAAGGAGATTTAGCATAAGATTTACAGTAAAATTTCAAAGTAAAATTCAATTCTTTTCTCTATCATAAATTCCTGTAAATGTACACAAATGCCATTTAATTTAGTGTATGCTATACTCAAACTCAAACATTTGTGTACAGATAAGCCCTGAAATGATGTGAACAATGTATATGTGGTGGAGCAGCTGTACCAGACAATATATTATTTCACTTGCTTGCAGTTTGAGCAAATTTATTGACTGAGAGTCTTACTTCATTGCTCCTACTCAACAGATCATTATCTCTCTCTAACATCCCACTGGCACTTGAAAGAATTTTCTAAAGGAAACTACAGCCTCAGTAAGTATGAGGGCCAGGATGCTTTGCTGTGTTTTTACTTCTGGTTAAACTCTCAAGCTCAGTTCACCTTTCTATCTTGTTCATTACCAGGTGGTGAAAGCAGGGCAGGAAGAAAAATGCATAGACAGGGTCCTATTTGTTTAGTGGATTCTTCTGAAAGATAAATTAGAAAATCAGAATTTGGGGAATTTTGTTTTTTATGCTAAACAACTGTAAATTGTTCTGAGGTGATTCGAAGCATAGATACTGATAATTTTTGAAGCTTTACCTCTGATTACTTTTTATTTGGGTTTTCATTAAAAACAAAACAAAACAAAACCCAAAAAAACCCCAAACAAACAAAAAACCCACCCAAAACCAACAAACCATACATCCACCAAAAACCAACCAAAAAAACCCACCAAAACAAACACACACACACCCACACACACACACAACCAAACCACTCCTCAAGAATTTCCTGAAGAATTCAAAATCAGACTGTTAATGACAGCAAAGCACTCTGGCACTTACTAGTTGCAAGGCTGCAAATGTTCCACTCAAAACTGTATGACAAGAAATATATTAATCAAAAAAGCATTACAGGCTTTCACAGCGTGCTAAGCATCCTGCTGTACTTAGATGTGAACTTACTGACCTGGTGACTGAAGTCATGGCTATTATTAGACAATCACTGTGAAAGTAGTCTGTTAGAAAATAAAAACTCTTTACCTTTATTTGACTAATTCGGATGGCACAATAACAACTCTTTTGAGCACATGATTTCTCACAGCTGTCATATACACCTCAGTAAAGGCAAGAAAACCAAGTTCATCACACATTTCACCTCTTCACAGTATCACAGTATCACAGTATCACCAAGGTTGGAAGAGACCTCAAAGATCATCAAGTCCAACCCATTACCACAGACCTCAAGACTAGACCATGGCACCAAGTGCCACGTCCAAACCTGCCTTGAACACCTCCAGGGACGGTGACTCCACCACCTCCCTGGGCAGCCCATTCCAGTGGGGAATGACTCTCTCAGTGAAGAACTTTCTCCTCACCTCCAGCCTAAACTTCCCCTGGCACAGCTTGAGACTGTGTCCTCTTGTTCTGGTGCTGGTTGCCTGAGAGAAGAAAGCAACCTCCTGCTGGCCACAACCACCCTTCAGGTAGTTGTAGACAGCAAGAAGGTCTCTCCTGAGCCTCCTCTTCACCAGGCTAAACAATCCCAGCTCCCTCAGCCTCTCCTCATAGGGCTTGTGCTCGAGGCCTCTCACCAGCCTCGTTGCCCTTCTCTGGACACGCTCAAGCACCTCAATGTCCTTCTTAAATTGAGGGGCCCAGAACTGGACACAGTACTCAAGGTGTGGCCTAACCAGTGCAGAGTACAGGGGGAGAATGACCTCCCTGCTCCTGCTGGCCACACTATTCCTGATGCAGGCCAGGATGCCATTGGCCTTCTTGGCCACCTGGGCACACTGCTGGCTCATGTTTAGGCGGGTGTCAATCAGCACCCCCAGATCCCTTTCTGTTTGGCTGCTCTCCAGCCACTCCGCCCCCAGCCTGTAGCTCTGCATGGGGTTGTTGTGGCCAAAGTGCAGCCCCCGGCACTTGGATTTGTTGAAAGCCATCCCCTTGGACTCTGCCCATCTGTCCAGCCGCTCGAGGTCCCGCTGCAGAGCCTTCTCTCTCAGCAGCAGCAGGAACCTTGGATGAAAACATGCACATGCCACATTGTCCCTTGAAAGCAAGCAATGCAAAGCTCACATGAGCAGCCCTTCCTGCCTTGCGCCAGCTCAGAGATGTCAACGAGGTGAAAAATACACTGTGAAATAGAAAGCCAGAAGAAGGAAAGGGGCATTGTGTATTCTGCTGCTTCATCATTCCCTGTGCCTGGGTATAGTGGACATTTCTGGTGATTCAAGGAGGTAGAGTGCTGACTGCCTCACAGACTTCCACAGACTATCTCAGTATTAACTGCAGTATGGATAAAATATGCTTCTATATGCTTCTATATGCTTCTGTAAGGTGATTTTTGGCACTCACTCCTCACGTCCGGCAATTATGGCTGCGGCACTGAGGAAAGTGTTCCTAGATAAAAATTTGACATTTGGTGCCAGAAATTTAGCCCCGAGGAATCTGAATCGCTACAGATTTCTTAAAATGCAGACAATGTGAGAAAACAGACCAAATATTTTAAGGATGACACAATCTCCTGGACATAAAATTGGCACATAAGGAATGAGACTGGGCAGATAGATGCTGGCAGGTAGAATGAGTAAGGTGCTCAGTGCAGGCACCTGACAGGATCCTCTTCAGATGACAGTAGTCTGTCCCTGTGAGAGAGGTGCAGAGAAGGAAGAGTGAAATTTCAGGAGACACATTGACTTCAACTGGATAAATTTAATTTGTCGATATAAAATTTCAAATGAAAATTACAGTAATAATAAAACTGCAAGTCA
Organism: Ramphastos sulfuratus; assembly: GCA_013399055.1. Taxonomy (NCBI): domain Eukaryota; kingdom Metazoa; phylum Chordata; class Aves; order Piciformes; family Ramphastidae; genus Ramphastos; species Ramphastos sulfuratus. The sequence goes on along the minus strand of WBNM01017429.1, from coordinate 13,185 downwards.
ATTTTATATCATATTGTAGTAAAATATTACTCAAAGGTTAAATATGTTGTATCTCCCTCTAGAGGAAAGTTAGAAAGACAGAATAAAGATTTTGAGGAGATAATCCTTACATATATATTTCTATATGTGTGATATTTATCCTTTTATTAAAAAAGAAACAAAAGCAAAACCAAAAACCCTAATATTTTGAAGTGTGAGCTTGGTAATGGACAAGGAATGAGACTCCAGAGAGCCTTCGCTGCCCTAGTATGGCGGGGCACACCCAAGTCTCTGCCCCACCGGGAGGTTTGAATGGGGTGTGAAACTGTTCTGCTTCCCCCTCACCTCTGGTTCCGGGGGTTTGGAAAGTGAAAGGAGTTGGTGTCAAGTACCTTACCCCACCCCCGCAGGCTTGAACGGGGGAGAGCAAATCGCCCCAGCATATATATATGGCAATGGGACACATTATGGAGGAGGAGACTGAGCAGACTTTGAGACTGCTACGAAGGACTTGGAGAGGGCTTTAAGAGGGACTGCCAGCCACGGACTGCTAGCCACAGCCTGCCAGCGTCGGACCGTCAGATCCTGCCTGCCTGTTGAAGGGACCTGCCTCTGCCGTAATCCTGGGTATGCTGCGAGCAGCCTGAGCTTCACCCTGTGCTGCCCCACGATCTGCACTTCAAGGCACTGCCAGGCTGCCGACAAGGAGCCAAGGGACTACCTCCAAATTCCTACTCCACCGCCGTGAGTAGCGCAGACGTTCCCTAGGGCTCCAGGCTGCCTTTTGTTTGTAAGTGCGGCAAAGCTGTTTCTTATAGCAAACCTTTTCCAAGCTTTCTGATTTTTCTAAATTACTAAATTCCCTGTAAGCATCCTTGTGAAAGACTTTCCCAAACGAATTTCTGAACCCCAACTAATTCATTTTATATAAAGTTGTGGGCGGGGCTTTCTGGAAATAAAATAACTGCAGATTTTATAATGAATTCCCACAACCGAGTCACCTAGTCAAACTAATGCAGCAACCACAAAAGGCAAAAGAAACAGCAGTAAGGAAAGGCGTGAGGACAGGTGATGAGAGAACCAAGCAGGGAAGACAGCCACTTCCCAGAAGGCTGTTGCTAGCCCTGAGTTAATGCTGAGCAAGAACAAACTGAGAAGAGGGAGATGAAGGAAAGGAAAAAGGTTACCATTCTGTGTACTGCACTACCTAGTTCAAACTACTTCTCTCTTCCCTGAACAGCTGCTGCACTGAATAAACATTACATACGTATTTATATGCACACACATATTTAATACCCTCAACAGAGAAGCAAGTACAGCACATCTTGATTGTGATTATTTGGGAAACACAAAAGCAACAGAGATTTATTTGAATTACAGTGCCAAAAACAATGCTTTGGAATACTTTCTACAGAATTTGTTTACAGCAGTTGTTCAAAAAAAAAAAGGTTGTAAGTCTCTGACTACCAATGCTTTGACAACAACCTGCACCATCTTTTAATAAGGTGGGAAGAGTAAGGCTTAATTTGTAAAAGACAAGACAATTTCCTGTATTCTTGTGAGTCATCACACATCATTAAGTCTCTTTTGTGTTATGCTTAGAACTGTGGGTTTTGGATGATTTCACTAATTAAACTTGAAGGCAGAGTAGAATGATTTTTGGAACACTAACCACTTAAAGATTCATCTATTTTTATTAACATACATATCTAGAGAAGAAAGTTGACCATCATATCAAGTCAGTTCTGGTAGTTTTCCTGTGGGCAGTCTACCACACACAGCTAGTGACTTCAACCACTCTTTGTGATGCAAATATCTTCCTCCAACAAGCACCACACCTACTATGCAGATCTCTCAACAGATCCCTCTCAAGAGGTTTTAGCTGGCTGCTCCATCTGCATCCTTAGAAGACTTACCAGCATTTCAAGAGGACATTACTTTCCATATCTGTGTTTGTTTACATTTTTATAACCACACATCACCCCAAACAACTACACTGGATGAACACTGTTTTCTGACCTGTAAAGCTAAAGCTATGCAATATTTATTTGAACTACAGAATTAATACTATTATTATCTAAGTAGGAAACAAGATGAATGAAAATGACAACTTATTACCTCAAAATCTGTCATGAAACCTAAGCTAAATTAAATCTTATGTAATTTCCAAGATCAAGGAAAAGAAAGACAACACCAATGGCAAAACTATTCCCTATTTCCTATTCTATTTTGTTGCACGGTTACAGAACAAAAGGACAAAACAGCCATAACTGAATCACCTGGAACAATAAGTGTCTGACACATGCATGAAGGGAACTCCTTTCCAGCCAAACACTTGAAAAGAAAGGGCTTTTGAAATCAAATCTAGAATCTGAGAGCTGTGAAATATATCAAGATTTAATTCTCCTGAATTAAACCCTCTATTGATCAAGACCAATTCAAATACACAAAATGGAGCAATTTTTACTATATCCAAGGAGCTAAGAAATCATTTGCATGGGCAAAACACAATCACAACTGAACAAGTCTCCATCCACCTGTGAGCACAGACAGACAGCAATGCACCTGCCTACATTTTTGCAGCATCAACACAAAGCAGAACGTAGGAATTCTGTGAAACTGTCATTGAAACAAGAGGAAAGGTTTTCACCTGCAACAAAGAAGGTAATCGACTAACTAGCAACACCAGAAGAACACTGGAAATGGAACTTTCCCAGGAAAGATATTTTTTCACTTGTGCCAAACCCAGCATACAAAATTTCAAATAATAATAAGCTCAGCAATTGTATGCAGTTGGAATTGACTCAACTAAGCAAAAAAAATGACACATTTTCAATCCAAAATAACTGTCAGGACAAGAAAAGGAGAGAACAAGTGAGAGCTGTTGAGCTGGCAAGGAAAGAGTTAGAAAACTGAAGAGTTTGAAGACTGAAAAACACTGACACTGCTTGAAATAGATTGAACAGAGCAAGAAGGGAGACACAAGGGCCAAATGCAGGTTCACTTCCTAATCTCAAATAGTACAAAAAGTCCAATTGCAACGGCCAGGCTACCTGGCAAATGCTGTTCATTGTGATTATCAATAGAGTGAAAAAAAAACCAAACCAAACAAACCAAAAAAACAACAAATAACAAACCATTGTTGCTGAGTTTTCCCTGTAAGGACAGAAATGGCAGTGAATGTTGTGCCAGCCTCTACATTCACGGACGTGTTTACTGCACTGGACAGTGGAAAGCAGAGAACAGAGGCAAGATTATAATTTCCAACCAGAATCCCACTCAGTGACTGGCAGAAATAGAAATAGTATCACAACAATCTGATTTTGGAAAAGAAACTGATTAAATAATTAACGCAATTTTATATTTCACTCATCTCTTGAGAACCTGGTATTAAACCTATCATGACTTTTGGATGGTAGAAGCAAATACAGTCATTCCAAAGCATCTTTATTAATTTCCTCACTGGTTTTCACTGAAAAGACCACTAGCAAAAGTCAGCTTTTGTGTTCTGTTGGCCAAGATGATGTAAGCCTACTTCAAAATCTTTTTTAACAGCTGAGAGCAGAAGAGACTGCATTAGGAGAAGGGTGGGTGGAGGCATCCAATATCAGATATCTGTCATGACCTGAGAGTGGTTAAAGACAAAATTCCATTAGAACTTTTTCTAAAAAAGCTGCTGCAGAAGGTGAACTCTCCCTGAATATGACCAAAATGAAACGTGTACCAAAATCAGCACAGATGCAGTCCTGGACTTCAGCAGAGCCTTCTTACTGCCGGAGTACTTTTCTTACTGTAGGTCTTTCAGTTAAGTGAAATATACTTTTAGAACTGTTGTTGATACTAATTTCTTAGACCCTTATAACTAAATTATCCACTAGAGAGCATAGCAACATTTTCAAACACATTCTGCTTATCTCTGCAAGTGCTAAATGAGGTCTTTGTGGCATTCAATGCCACTCCTCTATAAGAAATGGACTAAACAATCTGTCATGCAAAACGGCAAAATGAAATGTATTTAATACAGTGCTTTAAGGAAAAAAAGGTCAACAGACCATGAACTTTTAATGAACACATTTCAGCAGTTTACAGCCTGGAATGCAGTTCTCAGGCATTCCTGATGAAAAAAGCCTTCTTTTGCATTATATACTCTTCGTATGCACATATCTAACAAAATAGAGAAAAAAGAAAATATACATTCTTTATTCCTACAGGAGAAAACCACAGCAGCACTGCTTTTCAGTATGCTGAGCAGGAGCTGGTTTTCTTCCTGTTCTGCAGTATATTCTGGTGATGTCATGAAAGCTTTACTTCCCATTAAAGAAAACCTTTTATTATTATTATATTTATATAATAATTATATACATATAATTATTTATTATAATATTATATATTTGTTATTTCAGATTGTAATGGGCATCCTGTAAAATTAATCTTTCAGTTAAAAACATAAACAATTCGTTTGTTTTACCTAATTTTCCACTTGCTCAGACAGAAAAGAATACACTGCATATAAAGTACCCTGAAATTTCTCCTTTAAAATACTTGTTTCACAATATTACATTCCTAGAGGGCTTCATCAATACATTGATAGAGGTGTTCACAGCATCCACAGACCTGAATAGCATGTGCCAGAGGAAGGGAAATCACCACTTCCTCAGGCCTTGGATGAATATGTTTTCCTTCTTTTTCTCATAAACCACTCAAGGTAATCACTGCAGTAAAAATATCAACGGAGCCATCTTGTATTATCAGAAGAACACTGAACTTGGCATATCTAGTCTAAGCTGTGCTATGTCTAATTCAGAAGAAGCCAGTTTCAGATGCTGAATGAAAAAGTGAATGAAACTACATGTAAAAGCAGTCTTGTTGTAGACAGTATCAGTTACTGGTTTATAAACTGGACAAGAGGGGACTTAGAGACATATCTCTGAGCACCATGATGCAGATAAATGCAATCAGGAAGCTGACCCCTACCACAGAATAAAAAGAGCAAGTGCTAGGAAAACATTTACTATCCATGGGAATTGTAAGCAGCACAGTCAGCTGGGAGGATGGCAAATCACTTGACAACCATTAAATGCAAACAAAGAAGAATGAACAGCAAGGTGGAGAAAATCCAAGTTCAGCAAAAAGGGATGAACACATAGCACGACAATGCTGTTCTCTGATTATAAAAGCCAGCACAGATTTCCACATCTGAAATTAGGAGGGCATTAAAATATGATATAATAAATATTACTTAAGTGCCAAATACAACAGAGGTACTTGGTGCCATTTCTTTCGGGTTTAATTATCAACAGTATGCATTACAATTTAAAGCAATTTTAATAACAATATTCACATAACACTAGAATCATGCCCAGATACTGCACTGAATCAAACCCTTAGAAGAAATAGTTTTTAATGTAGGCAGCAGGATGTTTCAAAGTTGGTGAAAGTGATCACTCTGCTAATTTATTCATAAACTCAAACACACTACAATGTAGTTTTCATGCTCTGAAATCTTTTAAGCTCACTATCACTGCAGTTTTCATGCTAGGTGTTAGTATATGCTTATACAGTTATACAGTTTGGGAAAAAAAGCCCTGCAGAGAACTAGAAGCAAGAAATATGAATGATGAGCTTTTATCAATATAATCTACCATTATGAATAACTCATAATACAAGTAGGTGAACCAATTCACCAAATCCTCCTCTGCACTGAGAAACATCTTTTAGTATTGATAGACTTGACTTCCTTTTTCTGCCTTTCAAAACACACTAATGGAATCTTCTTAGTCAGAGCAGGAGGGTGTAGGGGTGGTATCTAAAACGGTTTACTTAGGAACAGACTGCAAAATTAGCCTAGAAAATAGCAGCAGCAGCCAGACCCTACTTGGAGAGTAGGTCTGCAACCCAGACAGATCTGTTGTCTGCTTCATTGAAATAGCTGAGCCTTCTGCTGACTTCTGATCACTAGGTAAACAGTTATTTGCAGCATAAAATGCCCAGGTCTCAGGAGCAAAGCTTCTTTGAAGGGGGGAAAAATTTGCCAGTTGGATATCAAGTGCTGCCCCGTGGTTATCAGAGCTGCAGCTCCTTCTCCTGCATGGTTCTCATAAGTGTGTCGGCTCTGCAAGAGTTTAACATCCCACTGGGAAAATAATAGGTTCCATAGCCACGTGTGGATTGCTTTAATTCATCAAGGGAAGAAAACCCTCAGTAGGTGCAAAGGCTTACATGAAATATATACTTTTAATAAAGCATTTTGGGGCAAAAAGAATGATAGTGACCTTCCATCTCAGTTAAAGACAGGTTCATGCTGGAAAATGTGGTTGTTGGGAAGAAAGCCTACAGTTTCTGTGTACAGTGTATCAGACACTTCTAAATATTCTGAATGTACAGATGGATTCAGGGCATGAAACAAAAACACATAATATGATGTTGTTGCAGAGTAAGCTCCTTCCTCCAAAAAAAGCCATAAACATAAAATATGTATTCAGTTATCATTGCTGTGCTTACTTCTGTTTCTAATAAACATAGAACATAAACATAAAAATGTAACATTTCCTTCTGCCTTGTTGGGAACACTTAATTAATCTGATTCTTCTAAAATAGTAATTAAAGATTCAATGCCATCAGCAATGAGCCACATGATGTGTCAGCTAGCAAGTTTTTGAGTTCCCCGTTTTTGAAGCAGAGGATTGTCTGATTATTCACAAAACAAAGCAAAGTTCAATGTCTCCCATTACTGGTAGCTTCATGTAATATATAAAATTCTGTATTTTCTGTGGCCACTCACTTAAATTTTATCTAAGTGTCTCACTGAACTCAAAATGGCCATGAAAGTTAAGATACTTTGGTACAAGTTGAAGTTCAGCCCTAGCAAGCAGCATAATTAATCAGTTGTTAAGGAATTTGTTATTTGTTTGGGGCAAAAAAAACCCCAAACCTAAAAGTGGATTTATCTTTTAAAAATACCTTTTCTTTTGTTTAAATTAAACACTCAAAAGACTTTTAAACAGCCTTACCACAATAGGATTTTTATAATTCAGCAAAATTCTGCACCTCTGGATCAGAGTAAGGACTGGTTCAGTTCCCTCATACCACATCAAGGCCTCACAAAAGGATGAGAAGGAACTCCATGTGTGCTAATTATGATGGGAAGACACTACCTGACTGGTTGCTAATTATGATGGGAAGACACTACCTGACTGGTTAGGAACAGGACCCAGCCTCATCTCTTTGCATGGGTCCTGTTTCAGGACGTGCTTCCACAGTGCCCTAGGATGCTGTCCTGCCCATGGCCAAGTCCCAGGACAAGTGCAGCACAGCACACTTCCATGGAGTGAACCAGACTGCATCTGCCTAAGAGCTCAGTGTGGCTGGGTCTTCCACACTAGCAGAACAGCGTCATATCTGCACAGCAGCCTGAAAAGGCACAGTAAAGAGGTTCTATTAACTAAGCAAGTAAAAAGGTACATTTCTAACACCACAGACAGGTGGTATTCTGAGCTCAGCAGTGTGCTCAAAACCCAGATGATAAAAAGATGTCACTTCACCTTTTCATGGCTTGCCAGGTGACTTCTGTAACATTTGAGGCTAGCAGTGCTGAAAGAGAGGCTGCATGTTCAGATTAGTTCAAAATAAACCAGGCAACACTTACAAACCAAGGCCCATGTGTACTGTGAAGCTTGATGTAACCCTCCAGAGCTTGATGCTGGCTGGATTCTGTATGGCAACTCAGCTCACCATGCGGCCTTAGATCTACAGTCATATTTTCACATAGGCAGCTCTGAAGTAAACATTTTTATTTCTTATTTAACATCTATGTATAGTAAGGATGAGGAGCAGAGTGGAAGCCTATTTCTGATGCAGAATGTGAACAGTTGACAGATAACTGTTTTACATGAGGTTTATGGCTCTGTGCCACACGGCTGCTCTGCAAAGGAGAGCGAGCCTCGCTTGTCAAACACAATAAAGCAAATCAGTGCACTATCAATAGGATGTGAAATGACTCTAGTTCTGAAACTCTGGGCTGAGAATCCCAAGAGCTGTAATTTATCAAAAAAGCCACTTTTGAGTCTTGGAAAAACAAAGAAGCTATCTTAACATAATCACTTTTTTTTTTTTTTTTTAATAAGAAAGCTCAGCTATCAATATAGGGAAATTTTGTGAAGAATTAATTTTAATGAGCCTCTTTTCAATCTCCAGATTATCCATCTTGGGTTTTGGAATGGAAACAGGGATCTCATTTCTCTGAAGAATCTAGAGATATTTTTTATCTTAAGCTTTCCACAAATACTACTTTTGTGTAAACTGAGAAAAGCATATGTACAATATCATTTAGCAACATTAATGGAATTATTTTTACCCTGATGACACTAAAATCAACTCAAAATATTCATAGCACTGAGAATATTTTTTTTTTCTCTTTAGGCACTCAATAATGCAGTTCTTTGCATATATTCCATATAAAACTTGACACAAAATTTAACCAACACTAGATCTACCTCTGTTTCCCAGTTTAAATAATTGTAATGAGGAACTTGTAAAGAATTAAACCATAAACAGTTCGACACCATTCCAGAAATTTGCAAAGCAACAGAAAATACTGTAAAGGTATTAGGATAATTAAGGTGGTGAGACACTGGAACAGGTTGCCCAAGGAGGTGGTGGAAGCCCCATCCCTGGATGTTTTGAAGGCCAGGCTAAATGTGGCTCTGGGCAACCTGAACCAGGTGTCCCTGCCCATGGCAAGGGGGTTAGAACTGGATGATCCTTGGGGTCCTTTCCAACCCTGACAGCTCTGTGGTTCTGTGATAAGCTGGCCAGCCCATACAAGCAGCCACATAGTCCAAGGCATTCAGTCTATTTATTATAGAAGACAGTATTTAGCAAAACAGAATTGAGAATGATATACTCCAAACCAGTTACTTTACTACTGCTGTTTAAATTATGGCCTAATGCTGTGTTTCAAGCAGTAGAAAAATCTTACCTTGAAACAAACTGTCACCTTCCTTCAAACTGTTGAGAGGGAAGATGGAGAAGGAAGGAGGAAAAAAAGAAGGTGAGGAAAAAAAAACCAAACAAACAAACATAAAGAGGACATATATTTTGTGGATAAAAGCACCTAATCCCAGTTTAGCTTTGGTACAATAACTCTTCTCAAAGAGCAACGTAAGGGGAAGTAATTTCATAGCTAGGTCTTAGTAGGTGACTGAATATATGGATTCCATTAAGTGAAGACATAGCTGTGGAGTCCATTAATTTGCACTGGCAATGGGATGTTTGGCAGGGGTGATGCTTTTGTTTCTTAAGCAAACGTGCCATCAACTGAACAGCACACAGGGGAGTGTTAGCTTCCTAGAACTGTTATGAGAAGCTAATGGAAACACTGATAATGTTTATTGGGCTGGTTAGTGGTCTATGTAAAGTTACCTGAAGTGTGCTTATGAACAGGAAAATATCATTCTTGGTGTTTTGACTTGAAATCCTGTCAGGACAGGAGGGCAGTGGTATCTTGAGGTTATCACTTGAAGATGTCATTGTCCTATACTACATTCTCTTGGATGGGGTCCAGAACAGGGAGGACAGAGAATGTAAGGATGTTGCACACCTGCCCACTCAGCAGTTGCCACAGCAGCCCTAGGGAGCCAGACACAAAGCCATGGGCACGTGTCAGCCCACGGCTCAGTGAGCTGCGAGGGAACCCAGCTGAGCTGCAGACCACTGTGACAGGGCTGACAAATGCATGAGAGTCACGTGGAAATTCTGCTTCTGGCAGCTATGGAACTGGTCTCAAATCTCTCTGAAGCTCTGTGCTTTTAGAACCTCTTTCTTGCTCTCCCCTCCTATAAAAAACTTCCAAATGAGCACCATAAAATATTATGCCTATGTCTCCTCTCTTACGACACAGACATGTTTTCTTCCAGACCTTTTTTTTCCTTATTCTGAAAAGATTCCTCAATTAATTTGTACTGCTAATCACTGCTACATAAAAATTTTGGAAAGAGACATTAACAGAATACTGGACTGTTTTCTTTGTTTGCCCAATAGTACTGCTTTTGAGTGTCTGTGTGACATACATAAGTAGTTTATATTACTAAAGTAACTGAATGTTGACAGACAGTAAAAAAATAATTGTGCCTGTGTTTTGCAGCAATGAGAATGCATGTAACTTCTCCATGCTGCTCTGAAAGGGTGCAGTGCTTACTTGGGTACAACAAATGAGATACCAGCTCATCAGCTAGTGTAAAGGTTGAAAAAGTGGTGCTTGGCCATGAAAATACACCATTTTAAAGGCTTTTGTTGTTGTTGTTGGTTTTCTTTTATTCAGTGTTACTAGTTTCTGGTGCTTTTCTGCAGCGTATCAAGCCTCTGCATGAAGCATAGTATCACTATGGCTAATCTACAATAACATAACTATCTGGAGTTCATCCCATCTTTTGCATGAAGTCATGAAACTCAATTACTAAGTGAGCAAAAAATTGAAAAGCCAGAGCAATGATGTAGAGCTGGTGTCAGGGTGTCACCGGAGCTGCCACCGTTATTGCTGTGTGAAGCTGAAGCACTTCAGAGATTTAAAACATTCCAAGCAGCCCATTACCAGCCCCTGTACAGCAGGACAGGACCAGTGTCATTTACAGGGACTTGATCAAGGTAAAAGGCTCCACGTTTTACCTGTCTTTCTCCTGCCACAATTTTTAACTTAAATAATGTTGCAGAAAGAATTCAAATATCTGCACATTGGAGTGTTTCCTTCTCAAAAATAAGCACTCTCCTCTACTGTGTTTTAAAATGTCATTACAGCAGAACTCATTACAGATCCAGACCAAAAAAACTGCAACACATACATATAATAGAGAAATAAACTGCAGAAAGAAACAGGTTTCAGTATTTAATGGTATGAATAATGAATTAAAAATTATGTTTAAATTATGTTGAAGGTCATGGAGAAAGCCTCAAAGAACGATAGTTAAACAGACATTAAAAGGAAGATTTAAATAGGTGATCTTTTAGTATTCTAGCAAAAACAGTCTGTCTTTCACTCTGTATTTAAATTAAAATACCACTCGGTGACTGACCTTTTTAACATGGCCTGAGGGAGCAGGGTATGATCTTGTTAGAAAAGAAGTGATATTAAAAGAGCAATACTATTAAAAACCAGAAGAGGATGGAACCCACATATTAAAATTTGTTTGCTTAGGAAGATTAACTTTTATGAAAAGGTTGTCCTTACTGCTACCAGCAGAGAAACTACTACTGCTAGCTTTCTGTTAACTACTTTATGGACTGTTGATAAGGACTGTTCACAGAGTCCTTACAAACAAACAAATAGAACAGGAAAGCAAATCACAGGTTTCCTGTGATTTCAGCAGAAGGTTTTCTTTTCAGCAGCTTATTTGGAGGCCAGCTGTAGCAGAGCTGGACTTCCTCAGCTGCCTTTTCCTCAACATTGCCTTAAATGCTGTGCTTTAGCCCAATGCACTAACTTCTACATACTTATCAAGAGAAGTCAGAAACCCTGTCCAAAAGTGGAGGGCAAAACTTCGGCATCCTGAAAAGTAGATGCCAGAATGTGATGGTTTGGGAGTTCCCTGCCCCCCCCNTTCCCTTTCACAGCCTATAATATAATTTTCTCTATTAAAATATTGCAATTAGCTCAAACCAGCACAGAGAAGCAGAAAGATACCTGACTGTAAGACAGAAGTTACAGCACTGCAGAGCTTAACATTGTCATGAGGGAGCGCAGCTACAGCTCTCGGTCAGCCTCCAAAAATCCTGCTTCCCTTAATTTAATAGAGTATGTCTCTCTGGAGACAGGATGATAGACATGGAAATGGCTAATGGCTAAATCACGCAGGTACTAAACAGTCTAATCACTGATCTGTTTTTTTTTTAAGAACTTGCAACAGAGGCTGTGTGCTTTCAGCAAAGAGCTATGAGCTGGGCTTGCTACACTTCCCTTCAGCATTTTGTCACTGAGCTGAGCTGGTCCCACAGTCACCATTCCGACTGACTACCATCACAGCAGACACGACGGATAGTCACATCGTTTCAAAGTGCTACACTGCACTGCTTCAAAATTAAGAAACATGGTCTTTTGTTGCTCAATTTCCATGTGGATTTTAATCAATTAATACAATTTATAGGAAATTCATGTAACTTAGCTGCCTGGCAAAACCTAGGGGAGCTTGCGTCCTTGACTTCACTGAACTTCTCTGGTGTATCAGTTAGTATGTTACTAATTAAACACAAATCACTAGAAGAATAAACTTCATTCAGTGAAACAACCAAAAGCTCATGTGTGTTGTTAAAGAGAACACTTCAAAATAAAGGCACAAGATAAAGGAAATCAGATGCTCCTGTCTTCCTCCGTGAACTCCAGATGAAAATCCTCCATTCACACTGTTTCCATGCTAACATTCTAAAGATGCAAAGAGTTAAAAACTGAGTAAAAGCTACTCCTTTGAGCCCTGATATTCAATAGTTGCCAGAAGGACAGAACCATCTATGTGGATATATGATATTCTACAATGTTTTGAGCAACACAGATTGTGTTTGCAATCTCTCATCTATTACTGATACTGAATTTGCTGAATGTGAAGATGAGGGCTATTATACTAAAAAAAGAATGAACTGGAAGCCCTCCAGTTCTTTCAGTGCACAGACTGAAATAAGCACCACTGAAATCACAGGCATAGCCTTCTAAAATCACATTTGTATTTATGCATCTCAGCTTCCTCACAAGAGGAAAAAAACAAGTTATTAGCCAGGCTAAGCAGTGTCTATCATTCACTCAGTATACAGTAGAAGCACTGTAAATATTTCTGCTATTTTAATTTGTGTCTGGGAAGGGATTAAATTGCAAGCTATTTTTAAGCTATTTCAGTTGTGAGCCCTGAAATTAAGTCACTACTGAGAGATGGATGGATTTCTAAACCATGCATTTCTAGGAATTTATACAGAGTCTTGTTTAAATATCTGAGTATTTCCCTCCATATTTATTGATATTTCAGAAAAAATTACCCAGGTGATGTGAAACACAAATACCAGCTTCTCCTTTTCCTTCAAGGTAGCCCTCCAGAGCAGTTAGTCCCTCTTGAAAAGCAAAACAATAAACCATATGTAATCCTCTCTTCTTAAAATATATCAAGTTAAGTTCTAACCTTGCTTCATTACAATGCATTCCTTGCATTGTGTTGGTTTTTTTTGGTTTTTGTT